>JAODAL010008433.1:0-37500 GCA_025379985.1 Phyllomedusa bahiana | reverse complement strand
TTCACAATTCTAAATTGTAAATTTCTTCGACTTTTGTATTTATTATGGGTTTTGTTGTGAATTTTATGTTTATTTATTATATGATTTTATTTAATCAAGATATTTTGTTTAATTTATTTTAGACCAGAACAGTATCAAGCGCAGTTCCCCCATTTTTTTATTTTTATTTTTTGATAAATTTGTGCAACTAAATCAAATTCATGTGAGCTCAGCTCTGCTTCGTAGTAAAAGTAGTAACGTTAAGACTCTGTTCGCACTAGTGTTTGTATGTTTTTTACGTCTTGTGAAAAGAAGTGGTTCTTTTGACAGACCCCATTCATCTCTATAGGTGGCAAACTCATGCAAAAATACACCATTTTGTACTAGTTTATGTTATCACAGTAAAGCTTTGTTATTTTTTTTGACTGGATCGAAATAACTCAAATCAAGTCTTCTGGATCTTGAAAATAGACACAAATTTTTAAAAAGCAGATGTAAAATTGATTTAATTTTAGCCATCAGTTTCCAATCAGTTTAGGCACAAAAAGAACATAAAAAGAAAAATATACCGCACTAGTCTACCTTTTGCTAATTGTTTAGTGTTTAATATGTAGTGAGACGACCACCCAAAAATGCAGCGAAAACTATCTTGTTGGGAGTGATTTTTTTAAGGAAAATGGCCAGTATGCATAATATATGGTGGAACTGAAAATTTATCACAGGGAATCTGGCTTTCATAAGGGGGTGGCCTACTTAAAAAACTAGTCTTTTGGGGAGCTTTCACTTTTATTGTTGGTTAATTTAATACATTTACCTCTACATCACTTATCAAGTTATCACTCAGACATGACGGTAAACATGACCAACAAGAGGACATACGAAACACCACACTTTGGGCCACATGCATGAAGACCGTCTAGGTCTAAAATTCACTTTGTTGCCCATAGAAATCAGTTAGAGCGCCCCTTTTATTTCAAATAGTGATGTGGAAGTATTAGAGGGGCCCTCTGATTGGTTGCTGTGGGCAACAAAGTGAGTTTAAGACCTAGACAGTTTTCATACATGTGGCCCTTTGTTCACATTTCCTTTTTCAGCACTTTTGAGAAGAAGAATTGTACAGTTTGCATCATTATTCTGGCCATCTAATATTTAAGCAAAATCCGAATGGACCCTATTGATGTATGAAGTCAACCATTGTAAACCAAGCACCAAGCACTTGTCATCCTTTGTTTCACCCATACACCCTAATAGATTGTAAGCTCTTGCGAGCAGGGCCCTCACACCTCGTGTCTCATTTGTCAGTAGCTTTTTTATAATGTAATGTCTGGTTTGTCTGTGCTTATTCCTTCTATATTGTAAACTGCTGCGGAATATGTTGGCGCTAAATAAATAAAGATTATTATTATTAATAAGGTAAATTGGTGTCAGTTTGGATCCATACCACATGCCACCCTTACTGTAGTATAGCTTCCAATCTAAATAGGAACCACAATGCTATTGTGAACCAAGCCTTGTGTATTCTTTGCATCAGTTTTCATCACAGTCAGTACTTTTTACAGGATTTAGCAAAATAATAATTTTTTGTCACTGATAGACAGCAACTATTAATAAAGTGAGTTTTTTTTTATTGTAAACCAATAGACTGTTCACAGCCTTTAACTTGAGACTAGTACCATTTTAATGACTCATACGTTAGCCCAAATGTGTCAGCTGTGACTTTCCATTAGACTGCAGATAAAACTACAAAGTCATCAATGTTTTAAACTGATTTTCCCCAAAGTGAAAGTTTCCCTAGTTTTCCTTGTTTGCAAGGTTTTATCTATGGGTTTCAGAATACTGAATGATATGATCATACGTATAGCCCAAATGTGTAGCTGTGATTTCCATTAGATGAGATAAAACTAAAGCATCAGATGTTAGCTAAAGAGATATGCAATGTAGAAGAAGTTGCCAGTAGTTTTCCTTGTATTGCAAGGTTTTATCTATGGCTTGTACAGAACTACTGGAACTGATAGATAAGTAGATAGATAGATAGATAGATAGATAGATAGATAGATAGATAGATAGATAAAAATAGATGATAGTAGATAGATAGATAGTTGATAGATAGGTAATAGATATAGATAGATAGATAGATAGATAGATAGGTAAATAGATATATAGGTAGCTAGATATATAAATAGATGAATAGGTAGATATATAAATAGATATATAGGTAAATAGATATAGATAGATAGATAGATAGATAGATAAATAGATAGATAGATAGATAGATAAATAGATAGATAGATAGATAAATAGATAGATAGAAAAATGTTGAGTATTGTATTATTATGGATTTCAAAAATTTTGTAAAATATTCTTGCCTTAGTTTTCAAATATATATATATATATATTTTAAATGTGCTCACTGTATTGTGTTTTCTTTTTATCTTGCAGGCAATCCTCTCCCTCGCAGACATATTTTATACTGTCCGATGAAATATCCAAGGATTACATGCTGACATGGTAAAAGTGCTAGCTGTAGATCCTACAGGAACACCTGTGTCATGTATGGGGACTGGCAGTGCTGTGTAATGTCCAGCTCCTGCAGACCTCCAGGCTGATGTGTGTGTGTGTGCTGGCAGATGATAGATGGCTTATCACAGTTTCTCTGACAGCTGTATAAGATTTGGGCTCCCCAGAAGGTTACCTGGCTGTGTGTTCTGCAGCTGGATGTTCTGCAGATATGTTTGTATAAGGGCACAGATGTGCTTCCACTAAGACACCTCATTTTTCCCCTTGATTGCAGCCTGACATAGTCAGCCCTCCATGGGTTTATTGTGCCTGTGTTCTCAGGGCATTACAATGAGATTGAGCTTTAATGTTACCAAAGGACAGGTAAACTGGATTAGCATTTGGAGAGATTTTTTTTTCTGTCCTCCTCCTGTGTTGTGTTTATAGTATAAATGTAGCGTATATCGCTCAGCAGAAGGAATATTTTCCCCCTGCTGCAATGTAACAACATAGGCAAATTCATGAAAGCTCTATTCCCCCAGTAGGTCTCCCTCGTAGACCTCCCTCGCCTTGTTGATGATTTAATCTGTCAAGTCTACAAATCCTTGGGTTTCCTGTGTCAATAACTGCACAGGATTTTTCCTTAAGCCCAGCAAAGTCCAGCTTTAATGGCAGCATTCAGCACAGATCAGCCTCATAAAGATTGCAAATGCTGCTGCAAAGGAGTGTTTATAGAAATAGAAATCTATAGAAATAAACACAGGGATTTCAAGGTGGGAGTTATGGGGCTTCTAAGAAACCAGGACTGCCGGTTCTATGGGGAATTGAAGACATCTCCCAAATGGTCCTCAGCAGAAGACAGCTTTATTGATGTGCTGGAAATGTTTGTATGGAGCAGCTCCACATGAAAAGTTACATATTTTCTTACAATCCCAACCCAAGATCTGCCAAATGGGGGATGTCTATATTATACATCACACATGGAGGAGACTAGAAGAGACACTTGTCACTGTGCAATCACCAAAATGGAACCGAACAGTAAGATAAAGGGCTTTCAGGGGAGGCCTACTCTTCAGGTTGTGTCTATCCTAGACATAGGTTACGAAAGGATAAGAGGACAGTGTATGTCTGTGACGAGCAGTGAATTGAAACCGCAATAAGAAAGAGATTTGCTTTAACAGAATAATGATTACAAAAGAGCATTTCAAGAAACCAAAAGCTGGCAGCGCTTCCAGATCACTATTTCATGGGAAGTCAAACAATTCCCTGTGCCAAACATGGGATCAGCTGCATTACACAAAGGAATTTCTTATATTCCCTTCTCAGAGTCACTAAGCACAGGGCTAGTTAACCTCTTTTTCCCCAAGTCTAGTAAGTCAAAGTCACCTAGATTTGTTAAAGACCTCCGGCCATGGCCCATTTGGACATCCCATTAGGCCATTAGAATCCCTCACTATTTTAAGATTGTTGAGTGCGCATCAGTAACATTAGCAGCAGCCCATGTAGGGTTAATACACCCCTATCTAGTTAGTATTTCCGTAATATACCATTTTTGCACTTGCAAACAATGATTTCATCTAATATACAATGTCTGTCATACACTTCTTCTTCTACTGTTGATTTAATAGGGCATTTATTCTCATTTGCCATAGACTAAACAGTAGGATTGTCTCTCTCATTGTTTTGTTTTTGAGTCCCAAATTTTCCCTCCAAGTAAAATTCCCTGGGAAGATGCTAGACAGTCCCCTACACAAGCAGTCCCCGACTTACAATGTTCCGACTTACATCTGTCCCCTAGTTATAAACAGGGCTTTTGGGGCATGTGGCACTTGTAGTTCCAGTTCAACAGCAGATAGTAGCCATGGAACGACAAGTTCCAGCATGCCCAGCAGCAGATGAGGTAAAATTCTTCTTACGGGACAGACCCCCAAAAAATAAAAAAGAATTCCCTGCACTTATCCAAAACTAAAAAAAAAAACATTTGTTCTGGAGTTAGATCTAATAAATATACCTGTTCCGGCTTGCATACAAATTCAACTTACTACATTGTCTCACTACATTGATTCATCTCACCTCAGTCCTGTTTTCATTTTGAATTCAGGGGCGTGTTTACTGGCTTCTATTAGGCTGCAGTAGAAGCCAGGTCTGTAGCTATAGCAACCAGGGCTGACAGCCTATCAGGATAGATCAAACTGGTCTGTAGCTATAGCGACCTGAGGAGCAGATGCAGCCCATACAAGAGGGGATATTTGGATAAGGTAAGACACTCTAATAGAATTTATTGCAAAGTGTCTTGTTTTTGCAAGATCTTTAACATAAAATGCAATCCTTGTAGTGAGACAACCCCTTTAAGAACAAACCTATGGTCCCTATCCTGTCTGTAACCCGGGGACTGCCTGTATATTGAACAATTCAAGGCACTGGTGAACTGTGAGGGATCTTGGCTCCCAAGCAATAATGGTTATGAGCTCCGTTACCAACCAGTTTAGCTCTTAACACACTTTAGACAAGTTAGCAGGATACCATTCATTTAAATGTGCATTGATGCATATTTATTATTTGCATACTGCATAATTAAACTTCATGTTACTGATTAGGGGTTGTTGTCCCCTTCTGGCTTTTAGGCCTGAATAGTCACAGTCCAACCTTGTTTTCAGGTTTCGCATGGCAATAGTCAATTAGTTATACCCATTGCTTAGTAGGACACCATTTTAAAGGGGTAGTCTCACCATATTGATTAGCTTTACAAATGAAGGATATGGTAAATTAATACTATTATCAAATACATTGCTGTTCTGATTTTGCTTCATTACAGAGTTAGAGCAGTTCTTATATCATGCTTGTTTACACAAATTTCTCTAGTTACTAATCACCTCCATCTGTTCCATCAGACCTGGACAGGATGGTGACATCACTCCATGCTGTGTCTTATCAGCAGCACTGCAGCCTGTGTATCTTTCTTACTGACAACCTTGAACGCCTTAGAGCTCTGTAACCATTAAGAGCCTTCTATAGCTCTGTAGCCATGTGCTGTTAACAGCCTTCCATCTCCAATGTCTCTTTAACCAGCACAGCTAGAAATAGCAAGGCTCATATGCCAATCACTGCTGTAGAACCACCCATAGGCTAACCAGGAAGAGGGAGCCTGAAGCTGGCTGTGAAGAGTTATTGTATTAATCAATATATTGAAAGAGAATTCTTAAAGCAATTTTCCAGGTGGAAAATGATAGTTTACACTATGCATTATTAAAAGTTACATAAGTTTATTAAACATGTTATTTCCTTTATGCATTTATAATGCTTCCTTTAAATCCAGGAAGTTCAGTAGTTCTCTTAGGCTTGTCATGCTGGAAACAATTTCCCACCCATCTTGTGTCCAGCATTTGAAAGGTCATGTGACCAAAAGGGGTTTGACAATCTTCTAGCAGTATTTTTAGCCACTCCCCTTTGGTTCTACCTCTCAGCATCTATTCCTTAAAGGGAACCTGTCAGGTGGTTTATGCTGCCCCATATGAGAGCAGGATGTAATAGAAGGAGAAAAGCTGAGCTCTGTGATATATAAGAGCAGGATATGATAGAGGAGAGAAGCTGAGCTCTGTGATATATAAGAGCAGGATGTGATAGAGGAGAGAAGCTGAGCTCTGTGATATATAGGATTCTATGATAGTGGAGAAAAGTTGAGCTCTGTGATATATAGGGTTATATGATAGAGGAGAGAAGCTGAGCTCTGTGATATATAGAATTATATGATAGAGGAAGAGAGGCTGAGCTCTGTGATATATAGGATTATATGATAGAGGAAGAGGAGCTGAGCTCTGTGATATATAGGGTTATATGATAGAGGAGAGAAGCTGAGCTTTGTGATATATAGGGTTATATGATAGAGGAGAGAAGCTGAGCTCTGTGATATAAAGGGTTATAGGATAGAGGGAAAGAAGCTGAGCTCTGTGATATATAGAGTTATATGATAGAGGAAGAGAGGCTGAGCTCTGTGATATATAGGATTATAAGATAGAGGAAGAGGAGCTGAGCTCTTTTGATATAGGGTTATATGATAGAGGAGAGAAGCTGAGCTTTGTGATATATAGGGTTTTTATGATAGGGAGAGAAACTGAGCTCTGTGATATATAGGGTTATATGATAGAGGAGAGAAGCTGAGCTCTGTGATATATAAAGGGTATATGAAAAGAGGAGAGGCGCCGAGCTCTGGATATATAGGGTTTATATGAAAAGAGGGAGAGAAGCTGAGCTCCTGTGAATTAGGGTATATGATAGGGAGCTGAGCTCTGTGAATATAGGGTTATATGATAGGAGGAGAAGAACCTGAGCTTTTGTGATATATAGAGTCAGAAAAAAGCCCGCCCCGCCGTCTCAATCCCAGTTGTCGTTGGCTGAATGGGGTGTGTCAGACGTTGCGCCGCCCCTAGAGGTAACATAGGTCAAACCAGATATGTTCCATGTTAACCCCTGTCCACACGGGCACAGGGAGAGCCACAAGCGGGAGGAGAGAGAAACACACTCCTTAGTCCACGACCTGAACGACTGCCACCAGTTTATAGTCTAAGTTATAAGGACCGGTCATTACGATTATAACAAGGCCAGGAACAGCCTTGGGGTTAGCTATATATTTTAGACGGAAAGGGAGTACTAGGGTGTGAGGCCCATGGGGTCAAGAAAGACTTAACTCAGATTAAAGTTTATAGATTTAATTAGCCTTGGAGGGCACACTAGACAAATTTATACAAAATGATAGTAATATACAGATAAGAGGCAGCGGTGCAAATATAAGTATGGGTTACAGACAAAGGCAGTAAAATTTGTCCAGTTACCTGTGGTTGGCTTGTTTTGGCCTGGGCTCATATGGGGGGCAGATGTGGCCCTGCACTAAGTGGATGCTTTTGGAATGATGTAGGTACCCCCCTCCTGGATGCAACGGCTGAGCCCTCCTGGGCTCCTGCTGATATCTGTAATGGGACAGCCCACGTGGCAGCCCACTACACTCCCCACACACCCCTGGGATGGTCTATAAACTCCTCCCACTCTGGCCATGCAATTTCTGACTGGAAAATAAAAATGGACCATAACACGGCAGGGAATTGGGACAGAACCGAGCCGGTGGCATCATCAGAAATGGCTGGGCCTTCACTACGCCCTCATGGCAGACACGTCTATCCTAGGTGCTCCCTAAGTCCAGTTCTCGATTTCTCAGTCCCCATGCACCCTAGAAACCCGGGAATAGCAGCAGGCTGTGCAAAAAGATTCACATTTTAAAATGTGAAATCGGGGTATACCACGGATCCACCATTCTCTCATAAATCTTTATGAAATAACGGGGCCGCTGCGGATGGGTTGGTTTCATTCAAGTCTTTGTTCTTGGGGTTGGAGAGCGCACATGTGTCTTCAGATGCTAATTAATTAAAAAGAGGATCCTTTTGATGGGTCAACCTCCTGCTGTGCTAGCTTCCTAAGGAAGGGTATTTACAATGGGTCTTTGCTGGGCTGATTAACGTGTAAATTGAGCTTTCCTGGGGGCTGGGGGCCATCTGTGAGATCTGAGTAGTTACGAAGTTGGAGATGAAGTCATTTTTTGAGTGAATTTTCCTCACAATAGGGTTATATGATAGAGGAGAGAAGCTGAGCTCTGTGATATATAGGATTATATAATAGAGGAGAGAAGCTGAGCTCTGTGATATATAGGGTTATATGATAGAGGGAGAGAAGCTGAGCTCTGTGATATATTGAGTTTATAATAGTGGAGAGAAGCTGAGCTCTGTGATCTATAGGGTTATATGATTTGAGGAGGAAGCTGAGCTTGTGTTTTATAGGGTTTTTATGATAGAGGAGAGAAGCTGAGCTCTGTCATATATATGGTTATATGATAGAGGAGAGAAGCTAAGTTCTGTGATATATAGGGTTATATGATAGAGGAGAGAAGCTGAGCTCTGTGATATCTATGGTTATATGTTAGAGGAGAGAAGCTGAGCTCTGTTATATATAGTGTTATATAATAGTGGAGAGAAGCTGAGCTCTGTGACATATAGGGTTATATGATAGAGGAGAGAAGCTGAGCTCTGTGATATATAGGGTTATATCACTTAAAGCAGTAAAAGGCAGAGAAAATCCTGACCAGACTCATTAAGACCTGCTAACCTTACTCAAATACAGTGATTGACAGCTTTTCCTGTATTAGTGTACTGTAGGTACAGAGTAAACTGTCAATCACTGTATGTGTTTTGGGGCTCGCAGTACTTTCAGTTTCACGTTCACAGATTTTCTCTACTTTATACTCAGAACTTCAGCATCAAAACAACCTATGAATCACAGAGCTCAGCTTCTCTCCCTCTATCACATCCTGCTCTGAGATAGGGCAGCATACACCACCTGACAGGATCCCTTTAAAGAGCCTCCTTTTAGCTGCATCACGCAGTCATGTGACCATAGCTCAACACTGGAGCTTAATCTGGCTCTGCCCCAAACTTCTTCTGTGTCCTAACATTTATCAGCCAGGGCCAACTGGTTTGAAAGCACACCCTTCCTTCTATACTACTGGATCAATAATGTACTGATTACAAAAACATACATATAATGCAGAGGAAGCTAGAGGAAGTGGAGAAAAGAAGGGATGATTAGAAATCAGTCGGCCCTTGCCAGCTGCAGCTCACAGAAGCTGTATGCACAGTGCTAGAATTGGCCCTAATGTTGTTTTGGGCTGACACCATCTTACAATGTGGGAGGATGGAAGGGAGGTACTGCAAAATGTGTGAGGAAAAGGGGTGTGCACTGCAAATGAAGTTGGGAGGAAAGGAGAGACAAAGCACAGCAAAAAAGTATGGTACTTTTACTGGGCAAAGTAAACAACTTTCAATCAGGGAATGCTGCTGCTCAGCTGTAGAGAAGGGAGGCTACATACAGCACTGGAAAGGTACAAATTAGCACAGAAAAATCACAGGGAGATGAATGCAACTGCTTTAGTGTATATGCTGAGGACTTACTTTGTTGCCATAAATAGAATAATGTACACTATTAAATTCACCTCTGCCAGTTCTACATACAGAACAGTAGGTTAATACCCACTGAGCAAAAAAACATATGTTGCTCTGTTTAGAATTTCTATATACACTTTTGGTTTAGATGTCAATTCCTAGTTTTCTGTTTACTTTAAAGCAGAGGTCTCGGACACGCAGACCACATGCAGCCATCTGCAGCCTAAGGGGGACCGGAACTCCCGAAACATCACTGGGTATGCCTGGGTCCTACTCTAGTAGCCAGAATTGGCATACTCTGATCCAGCTGTTTAACTCTTTAGATGCCATTGTCAGTAACGATCACAACATTGACAAAGGTATGGGGATGTGCAATTGTGGGGTACCCATGGTTGCTATGACGGTTGCTATGCTTTACAATGGTTCTCTGCAACATAAGCCTGCCCGGCCATGCTTCCAGGCAAGGCATGACTGGCTACTTGATATAATTGTACTACAATATATTAAAACAGCAATCAAGCTGTGACTCAATCCTGTCCCATATTAGGACATGTAAAACAAAATGTGAAAACATAAGTAAAATAAGTAAAAACAAAATCAAATAAAGCAAACAACACACACCATCCTTTCCCCATAATTAGTGCTATTCACCCCCTCCCTCTAAAAAAAAAATGCATATTTGGTAACGTCAGACTTGTAATGACATGAGCAATAATTTTGTATTGTGTCAAATTTGAAAGGAATACAGCACGTGAAAAAGTTTTCAATCCACAGAATTTACAAAATTATTTCAGTTTTTATTTAAGGTGCACTTGAGCTCTAAAAGTTTGTTTGCTAAGGTATCCATAGACAATGCTACATGAAATCTTGTCAACAAAATCGTATAAGCAACAAATGATCCTCACTAATTTTGGGCCACATGTTTGAACCTGTTTAGGTCTAAAACGCACTCTTTTGCCCATAGGTTACTATGGGCAAAAAAGTGAGTTTTAGACCTAAACAGGTACATACGTGTAGCCCTTTGTGTCATTGCTCGTGCTTCTCTTTGCCTTCAAGTATCAAGCTGGTCTCTATATATAGTGAGTCAAGTAGATGCCTATCTGGAGAGAGGAAAATTAGGCTATTGGGGACCAAATATACTGGATGCCCTTTGGTAATAAGTACAATCATAAGACGCCACTTGGAGTAGGTTGAATGTAAATAGTTGCAGGGATGCTCTGGGGGAAACTGTCGACGCCTGTTCGGTTAATTTAGGTTTTCTTTGTGTAATTACTGTGAGCTTTGGGAGAAGGAGCTGAGCTGAGGGTAGTAAACTGACACTTGAGCTCTGTGTGTGGTATCCCGGCAGAGGTTGATGGAAAAAGTCTGCATCCACTCAACTGCAGGTCACTGCCTGAGACCCTGCACTTACCAGCTCTAGCAGCTCTGCAGGCTATACAGCCATATAGACCCAATCCGATGCCAGCAGTTATCTGCTTGTACTCTTCAGCAGGCCTCGTTCATCTACTCTCTAACTATATATATATATATATATATATATATATATATATATATACAATGTGAGTGAGAAGCACTGCTTTTGCGTTTCATATGCTGCAGGAATTCCATTTAGCAAATGTTATTCTTTACATTAAACTCCAATCAACAACACTCTGCAAAAATAAACAAGATGAATGAAGCAAAGTCTTATTGTCTGATTTCTCTTCCTCCACCTCCCATACAGCTACACCAAACGTACTTTCATTAACTCATTAACTCCCGATTCCCTCTCTCAGCTTTGCCCTGTAGAACATTCCACGTTTTCTACCAGTATTTTCCTATTTTTACATTTACAGTTCTATAAAAATGTAATTCCAACCAATTTTATAATCTCAGTATAAGTATAAATGCAGGGATACATGTGGATTTGTGTGAGAAACCACATTTACAAGTTTGTCATATTTGTAAGAACATTTTGCATCTGATGTCTGGTGTTATGTAACAAAAGTAAATGTATTGTTTAATGTATATGTTACTTTACATTCAGCGGGTCTGTTTTTAACCATTATTTGTTGGTTCATAAAGTCGCTTTTAAATACAAACTTCAAGTTTCAGCAACATGTAAAAGTAATTGGATAATATATTGTCTGTGATTATTTGTGCTCAAGGATACTAAGCAATGTGTATTTTACCTTTGTATTACAATATGGTATGTTGAATTTTAACACAGAGACAGTTACTTGTTAGTCATGTCATCCCAGAATTACAGCCTACACATTGCTGTCGTATCACAGATATGCGGAGAACAGCTTATCCCTTGCAAGTGCATACTGTTTAATGGCACCTGTTCACAAAGGAGAATTGTAGACTGAGGAATTTCATAACCAGCCCCAAAATATTACAGTCCTATATTGTTCCAAACGGTTTACCCATCTCTGCTCTTGTACCAAATTTCCATTTCATTCTGGCACAGGCTTCATATTCCATTGATAAGCTTGCACTTCTAAATATTTTATTTATAAGTTCAGTTTTCAATTCCCTAATAATACATTTTTCTACAGTATTTTTCAACCAAAGTGATTTTTAGTAAAAGATGGTTTTTTTTATCTTAAACAGTTTTCCTTCATCTATCAACTTTGCTTTATTTACAACATTTATTAACCCCTTCCTGACGGACGGTCATAATAATATGGCTCTAAATTTTTTGCTCTTTGCATTCTGAAAGCCATAACTTTTTTATTTTTACACCTACATAGACATATGAGGGCTTTTATTTTGCGGGACAATTTGTACTTTCTAGTGATGTTATTGATATTACTATAGAGTATAGTAGGGAACGGCAAAAAAATTCTAAGTGTGGCAAAATTTGAAAAAAAACGTACTTGCGCCATGTTTGCGGGAGGTTTGTTTTTACGGAGTTAATTCTTCGGTAAAAATGATGTGTTATCTGTATTCTACAGATTGTTATGCATCCGGCCATACCAAACATATAGGGTTTCCGTTATGTTTTGGTACCGTAAAAAAATTCCAAACATTTTCTATTCTTGAAATTTGCGCTGCGGCGCCATTTTGTGCGACCAATAACTTTTTTGTACTAACACCTACGGACGTCGGTGAGGCGGCATTTTTTTGCGGACAGATGTGTACTTTTTAATGCTATCACTTTGAAATGGATGCGACTTTTTTGATTACTTTTATTCCAATTTTTATGTGACGTGAAATGACCAAAAAAACGCAATTTTGGCGTTTGGAATTTTTTTTCTTCTACGGTGTTCAGCGTACGGGATAAATTATACTATATTTTTTATAGATCGGACTTTTTCGGACGCGGCGCTATCAAATATGTGTTACTTTTTTATTATTTTATTGTTTTTATTTGTTATATGGGGAAAGGGTGGTGATTTGATACTGATACTATTTTTTTTGTACTTTAAAACTTTATTTATTTATTTATTTTACTTTAACATTTAGTCCCCCTATGGTGCTTGACCACTAGGGGCGCGATCGTTAATACAGCCTAATGCAGTGCATAGGCAATGCATTAGGGTGTACAAAGATGGAGGTTTCCACACTTCCTGTCTGCGGACAGAAGTGGGGCAAACAGAAACATGGCAGCGATCAGAGCCTTCACAAGGCTCTGCACTTCCATGTTAGCCCGTCGGGACTCAGCGATCTCATCGCTGATGTCCCAATCGGGCTGAAAACCAGGGCGCGGACCGCTTTTCAGTCATTCAGACGCCGCGGCCATCTTTGCCGCGGCGCCTGATGGGTTAAACAGCACAGGCGGGCAACGACGCCCGCCTGCGCTGAAACCTGCCGGGTGTTAGCTGCAATTAGCCGCTACCACCCGGCGGCTGTGAAGCGAGATCGCGCTGCAATCCCGTTTCAAAGCCGCTTACCGGCGCTATGACATACTCATACGTCATAGGTCGGTAAGGGGTTAAAAACGACACTCTCAACACTAGTCGTTGTATCAGTCAAGAATTAGGGGAGCATTGTATGATCAGGTTTTTCACCCTTTTCTGGCATAAAATGTACTAAATTGAGCAGTCTATGATATCTAATGCGCCTAATGAATGTGTTAGACGCATTGTTCATAAGACAACACTTTTAATGCGCCTAACATGAGGGGGCGTTTCACACCACACATATATATGAATGCGGGTCGGCAAAACTAGGTGCATTACTGCTCGAACAGGCAGACCTATTTCAATGTGGTCTGCCTGAGCCTGAGGAGTCAAAGTGGAGCTGCATTTGTTGTTAGGGAAAAAAATGTCCAATATTTTTCAATTTACAACAGTGCAATAATAAAAAGTAATTTATTATAATTATCAGACTATATAAAATGTAATTATTTAAATTTAATAAAAAATGTTATCATAAAATCAATAAAAAAAATTATAATACATACTATATAATATAATATTTGCTGCTCTCATCCTTTATTCTACATACAGCAAGAGCCAGCATAGCACAGGTCTTGCTGGGAGCTGTGGTTCACCAAGCAAGATCACTACCATAGTTTCTATTCACTGACATGCTATTCTAATGACTTTTCTCTTACTTCCAGCCTATCTATAGCCTTTATACATGTTTGGCGCATTACTAATGAGTCTAAGTGCACCAAACACACAGACAAGGTGTGATGAACTTTAGACACCATTTATGAATGCACAAAAATCACTTTCATACATTCAGGCGCATTTGACACTGAAAAATAGATTCGAAAATGCACTTCGATGCATCTAGTTCCATATATGTCTCCCTTGGAATCTAAAAAGGATGTCTACCCTTAAAATTTCTACTCATAAAATAGTCATGAAATATACAAAATGATTATACAACAAAAGCTTACTATAAATTAAAAATGAATCATATGGGATTTTTTTCATGGTACCAAAACATAACGAAAACTGTACATGTTTGGTATTGCCAGATGTGTATCAGCCTGTAGAATACAGATTAAAACATAATTTTTATCGAAGATTGAACGCCGTGAAAGCAAAATACCCGCAAACACTGCGCATGTACGTTTTTTTCACATTTTGCTCCACTTAGAATTTTTTTTGTGGTTTCCCAGTATATTCTATGGTAATATGAATAATATAATTAGAAAGAACACCTTGGGCGACATGTATGAAAGGGTTTTTCTGGCATAAAATGCACCTAACTGAGTCAGCTACGATGTCTAATGCATCTAATGAATGTGTTAGGCGCATTGTTCGTAAGACTCAACACTTTCTAATGCGCCTAACATGAAGGGGTGTTCTGGAGGCGTTCTGGAGGCGTGTCACACCACACTTGTAAGATTAGACACATCTATGAATGTGGCACATTACTGCTCTGACAGGCAGACCTATCTCAATGTGGTCTGCCTGAGGAGTCGAAGTGGAGATAGATTTGCTGTAAGGGGCGAAAATATCCAATGTTTCTCAACTTTCACCAGTACATTAATAAAAATTAATTTATTATAATTATCAAACTGTGTAAAATGTAATTATTACATTTTAATGAAACATATGATCATATAAATTAATATAAAATATCGAATATCCCAAAAATATCTCTCATAAAATGTATTTACAATTAATAGAATCTAAAACAAATTTGACATTAAAAATCCCATTGATTATGTTGTTCAGATTTTTATATGTAAAATTTTTACTACATTAAATGTTAAATTTATTTTTTCTGCTTTCACCCTTTATTCTACATACAGCAAGAGCCAGAACAGCACAGGTATTGCTGGGACCTGTGGTCCTCCAAGCAAGATCAGTACCATAGTTTCTATTTAGTGACATGCTATTGTAATGACTTCTCTTATTTCCAGCCTGTCTATAACCTTAATAATGTTAGGCGCATTACTTATGCGCCTAAGTTTCCTAATGCACCTAACACATAGACGAGGCGCGTCGTACTTTGCACACCATTTATGAACGCACAAAAACCAATTTCATACATCAGGCGCATTATACACTGAAAATGAGACTCGACTATTCACTTCCAATGTGATCTGCCTTCCTTCATACATGTCGCCCCTTGTCCTGCAAAATAAAAGCTCTCATATGTCTATGTAGGTGGAAAAATAAAAAAGTTATGGCTCTGGGAAGGCGAGGAGGTAAAAAATTAACTTGAAAAAATGGGCTGCGGCGGGATGGGGTTAAAACATATTTTGATGTTACATTTTACACTACTTTTATACCATCCAAAAGGGCACTGTTTCATGGTATAGTTATATCCTCAGTAATGTGATTCAGCAGTGCATATGATCATAACTCAAGACTGCTAGGGCACAGCACAAAGCAATGTAGAGTGGAGAAAAATGAAGAGTATGACTGCAGGTTGATACTATGAAGAGTTTTGTTTCCAGTCTATTTGGTGTGTATGGAGTCAGATAGGTATTCATAGTAGCTGAAGACACAAAACCCTGAGAAATTTTTAACTTTCTTTTCTATATTCTTTTGGGTGGTCGGCATACAATTCTACAATAATGTTCAGGAAGTTCCTTGCAGTCTCTGCAGCTGCACACAGATTGTACAGCTACAGGAATGGAGAGCTGGCTATCAGTGGCAGCCAGACTTTCCAGATTGCTGTCTTACTGATCACTGAATACATGCCTCTGAATTTGCATTGTATATATACCGCAATAGGAAACCTTCAGACTTCCTGCTTCTGATCACCAGCAATCACTTGATCAACGGGGCTGTGTAACTACAGGAGCAGATCCAGATCTGACAAGAAATTTTATTGTATTCCCCCTGTAACTGGGGCTACTGTATCACTATAAAAGAAAAAATAAAAATGCCCCTTAAAAGTCCTTTTCTGACCATATGAAGGGCACAGTGCATAAAATACATTAAAAAACACAAAACAAAATAAAAAAATTAATGGAAAAAAAACACGTAGGAGGACACATATAAACCTGACATCGCCTCGCCAGTTCTACCTCTGTTTTTAATAGTGTACGATCCGACAGTATGTATGAAAGTGTCTCACAGCACTTAATAAATGTGTCCCATTCTACGTCCAAAGTAGTCTTAGTCATGCCACTTTGAAACCGGTATGGATTTATACGATAGTTTTGCATTATTGCGGCATTTAAAGGTGTCTTGTCTAACACAGATTGTGCCAGGTTTTGGCGTATGATGGTTCATATATCTATAGATCAGGGTTTCGACAGATTGTTTGGCTCAAAGCACGCCAAAAAAACAGTTCAGCCACGTTCATACATGTCGCCCTGACTGTCTGAACCCCAAATTTTAGCTCCGTTCTGACATTCAGAAGCGTAAAGGGACACACTCACAAAACTAATTTTAGTGATGCTTTTTACTATTAAAAATGTTTTAAAAGTTGCAAACTTTTTTTTATTCTTACAGTTTTCCTTTATATATTTCTTAAAAATGCAATGTAACAATTATATTAAAAATAAAGCCTTAGGCCGCGTTCACACGGCTTATTCCCGACGGATTTGTGCGCCGTATTGAGCGCAAAAATCCGCCATGAATAAGAGGTGGGACGGGGGCGGGGCCGGAGCGCGGCGGGGGCGCCACTACCGGCCCCATAGACAATGCATTGTTTACGGCGCGGACGCGCCGTAAATAATGTGCATGTCACTTTCTCCCCCCCCGGCGGATTCGCCGAGCGGGGAGGATCGACGGGTTCCACTGTTCTCAATGAGAGCAGTGGATTACCGTAATTTGCTGCCGCGGATTGGCGCTGTACTGAAGCGCAAATCCGGTGCGCAGTACGGCGCCAATACGCGGCAGAATAAGCCGTGTGAACGAGGCCTTAGGGTATGTTCACACGGCGTACTTCTGCGGTGTGGGGGGGGCAGGCAGCCCGCCGGCCCATAGACTGTCATAGACTCTATGAGAACTGTGGATTACCGTAATGATTGGGGCGCATTTTGCTCGTATTAGAGCGCACAATGCTCCAAATACGTGGCGAAATGCGCCCCAAAATAAGCCGTGTGAACATAGCCTTATGCATACTGGAACTGGTGTTATTGCACTGGTCAGTAAGTGGTAATTCCAAGTGATTTACAAGAGTTTTTTTTTTATTTCACTTAAACTGCTTTGAGGAAATAAAATATTACTTGCTAAGGTGGACATAGCCATTCTATACACTTAAATAAAAAAAATATATGAAAAGTACAAAATAATATAAGCAGTAAGTCATCTCCCTTTTGGTCTTATGTTTGAAGCCTTCAGTCTGTCGCTATTTATAGACCGTAAAGCAGAAGCTGACCTAGTAGAGAGTAAAACAGAATGGAAACTACAAGAGCTCTGTGCAAGTTTGACATGTCATTGAATCCCTGTCATTTATTACTGCCATGTACTCTGAATAACATTTGCTTTGAAATGCTTTAGGGGTCACTCACTTTTTTAAAAGCTTGGCGTATCCACACTCTCATATTCATTATTGGAAGAGGCTAAATTTGTTATTTACTCGTGACTTGTAAAATATAAAAAGCTAATCCTTGTTATTAGAGGTTTATAAATAAAACTAACCTGACTGACTTGCTGCCTTTTACTGGATGCAAACATGCATAGCCAGACCGAAAAACATGTGTGCAACCTAGTGGGCTATATATTTCCCAAGTCATTATAGACCTGTAAGCCTTACATATACAGATGTGTCCACCCTTAACCTTGCTTGAATTGTGTTATATTGTACATTTTTTCCTAAAACCAATGCTGTAAAATCTTGTGCCATCCAGTAAACAAATGTATAAGCTAAAATAACAATTAACTAATATTAATTTTAAGTAATTAAAAATAAAAGTTTTTTAACATAGCCTACGGTTGATGGATGGCCACTGGATGCCATCTTTAGAGGCATCCATCACAGCCATCCAATAAAAAAACTAAATTAAACATATATGTCTTTTTTCAACATAGAAGCCTATGGGTGATAGATGGTAGACATATGGCATCTGTCAGAGACATCAATCTCAGTCATTCAGTAAAAAAAAGTGTAAGTGAAATGTATATTTTTTTTCAACATGAGATGAATGACTGATGGATGACTTCCATAATAGGCTACTATCAGAGTCATCTAGTCAAAAAACACAAACACATTGAACATATACTTTTTTAACATAGGAGCCTATAGGTGATGAATGAATGATAGGCATCCGATGAATGTCATCCATGTGCAATATACATTTTTTTCATGATTGTATAACAGACAAGTTAAGGAAGGACACATCTGTATATTAAAGGTATTTTGGTCCGTTAAAAGGGTTGTCTAATTTAGAGTTGTATTGGGGCACCTAATGTGTCTTTTTTTTTCCCTCTATGTTAGGCTAGGGCCACACAACCTAGAACAAAAACTGTTGGAAACCGATGGCTTTTTGTCCGAAGCACAACTGCCGTTTTTGTCACTGTTTTAGCAAAAAATGCGGTCGGTTTTAGCTTTTTTCGTAGGCCCGTACGATTGAATGTACACGAAACCAATCAAAAAACGCCAAACCCTGGGGATTTTACAACATGTTCCTAAAAATTGTAGACTACAGATCATTTTTTGTATTAAAGTCTATGGGCTGCTTAAAGGGATTTTCTCGCTACAAAGATCATATCTCTAATGATGAGGACAGTAAAAATAAGCACTTTTGCAATTGGTTTGCATTACCTAAATCATTTAGTATAGCAGATATAAGCTAATTTGTGTGTTCTAAACTTAAACTGCAGCCTTGGGGGTTGGTCCACGCCCCCTTTGCTGTGATTGGCTGACTGATATTTAGTTCAGCCAGTTGGGACATGCCCCCTGTGCTGTGATTGGCTGCCTGCACTCTGTGCTTATTCCCCTCTGAGCTGTGGAAAATGAAAGTGAAACTAGGCTAGATATGTATGATAGGGTTTTTAACCCTTTTCTGGCATAAAATGCGCCTAAGTGAGCAGACTACAATGTCTAATGCAACTTATGGATGTATTAGGCACATTGGGCGACATGTATGATCGTGATTTTCGCCTGTTTTCAGGCGTATACTGCGCCTCACCGTGCCGACTCGGAAGCAGGAAAGCTCTGTTAGCCGCAACCTTCGCCAGTTTCGGATGCGCCTAACATGAACGGGCGTGCTGTGGGCGTTCGGGGCCGGGACGCACCAGATTCGAATATTCCGACGCATGTATGAATGCCGGCCGGCAAAGTGAGGCGCATGACAGCTCCAACAGGCAGACCTCGTTCAATGTGGTCTACCTGAATCGGAGGAGGCGCAGTGAAGCTAGAACTTATTTTAATGGGGAAAGGCAATACAGTTACAACAGTACAATAATAAATAAGAGTTGTCTATAAAATTAATTACTGAATAAAGATAGATATCAAAGTTGTAGAAAATCGATTTCAATGTATTGAAAAAGTTGATCATTTAAAATTAAAGGAAATGATTTATAAGATCTCAAAAGAACGATATATCAGCTATAAAATGTCTTTAAAAACGGAGATAAATTATACTAATTTTACATTAAAAAGCCAATGCTGATGTTTGTAACTGATGTAGATTTTTGTCCTTTTTAAAAAAAAAAATAAAAGAAATAAGATTGTTATTTTTTCTTCTTTCACCTTTTATTCTATTTAGTATATACAGCAAGAGCCAGCACACAGCACAGGTCTTGCTGGGACCTGTGGTCCCATCCAAGCAGGATTTCTATGTTCCCAGGGCTTAGTTCCGATCGTATTTACGGACATATTTACTTCCGCAAATACATCACCAACTCAGCCTAAAATAATTAATAATTAGCTTACAATTGATACCAATGGAAAATCCGGATGAATTTGAGGACGTAAATACATGTCGCCCATTGTTCGTAAAACTCGACACTTTCTAATGTGCCTAACATGAGAGGGCGTTCTGCGGGCGTGTCGCACCACACTCATAATATTAGACATATATATGAATGTGGGCCAGCAAAAATAGGTGCATTACTGCTCGGACAGGCAGACCTATTTCAATGTGGTCTGCCTGAGTCTGAGGAGTCGAAGGGGAGCTAGATTTGCCATTAGGGCAAAAAATGTCCCTTATTTCTCAACTTATAACAGTAAAATAATAAAAAGTAATCTATGATAATTATCAAACTATATAAAATTAAATTATTTTAATGTAATAAAAATTGTTATCATTAGAGATGGGCGAATTGATTCTAACGAAGTGGAATTCGTTTAGAATTTCAGGAAAACTTCGGTTCTGAATGAAGTCGAAGTTTGGGGTACTTCGCGTGAATGAAGTGGGCTTTTGATTGATAAAATGGCTGCGAGCACATGACGTTACATGGGGCAAAGAACTTTGGGAGGAAGAAGGGCATAGCCTACATGACATGTGCAGAGATGAAGCCAATCAGAGACCGGCGGGATTCTGTGACGTCACCGCACTATATAAGTCCGGGCGCGACGCTGGGAGCTCATACCTCTCTCACTATACTGATTAGGGAAGGTGCTGCCGCGGCTGCTTATGATAGCTGATACTAAAGAACTCATTTTTATACAGCAATTTTTGTGGGGTGTCTCAGCTTGTCTCAGAGACTGCTTCGCTTAACGTTCTAATTCTGATTTTGTGGGGTATTGGATCTGAAGTCCAGTGTGCGTCCAGTGCAGCTGTATATACATTTTAATGCTATCTGCTCACAGCACATTGAATATCCAAGGGTGATCTAAGCCTGTTCCTGTTGTATTCATTTAAAAAAACAGCGTTTTTTTACAATACAAATACCACTTCATTTTTGGCTGCTCAATTCTTTTGCGCAATTTACATCCAGGGGTTAATTAAGCGTTGTTCTGTTGCTGTGGTGACCAAAAGAAACCGTTTATTTCACCGCCAAAAAATAAATTTTTCCTGTAGCATAATTCACAAGTGAAGGTTAATTAAAAGTTTTTCTCTTGTTGTGTAGCGTAAAAAAAACGCCATTGTAACACGCTACAAAGCTAGTAGTTTTTGGTTGCTCAATTCTTTTGCGCAATTTACATCCAGGGGTTAATTAAGCGTTGTCCTGCTGTTGTGGTCACTAAAAGACACCGTCTTTTTCACCGCCAAAAAAGACATTTTTCCTGTAGCATAATTCATAACCGAAGGTTAATTACAAGTTTTTCTCTTGTTGTGTACCGTAAAATACACGCCATTGTAACACGCTACAAAGCTGGTAGTTTTTGGTTGCTTAATTCTTTTGCGCAATTTACATCCAGGGGTTAAATAAGCATGTTCTGCTTTTGTGGTCACTAAAAGAAACCGTCTTTTTCACCGACAAAAAAGACATTTATCCTGTAGCATAATTCTTAACCGAAGGTTAATTACAAGTTTTTTCTCTTTTTGTGTAAACCCTAAAATACAAGCCATTGTAACACGCTACAAAGCTGGTAGTTTTTGGTTGCTCAATTCTTTTGCGCAATTTACATCCAGGGGTTGATTAAGCGTTGTTCTGCTGTTGTGGTCACTAAAAAAAACCATCTATTTCACCGCCAAAAAAGACATTTTTCCTGTAGCACTATTCATAACCGAAGGTTAATTACAAGTTTTTCTCTTTTTGTGTACCGTAAAATACACGCCATTGTAACACGCTACAAAGCTGGTAGTTTTGGTTGCTCAATTCTTTTGCGCAATTTACATCCAGGGGTTAATTAAGTGTTGTTCTGCTGTTGTGGTCACTAAAAGAAACCGTCTTTTTCTCCGCCAAAAAAGACATTTTTCCTGTAGCATAATTCATAACCGAAGGTTAATTACAAGTTTTTCTCTTTTTGTGTACCATAAAATACACGCCATTGTAACACGCTACAAAGCTGGTAGTTTTTGGTTGCTCAATTCTTTGCCGCAATTTAGATCCAGGGGTTAATTAAGCATTGTTCTGCTGTTGTGGTCACTAAAAGAAACCTTCTTTTTCACCGCCAAAGCAGCAATTTTGCCTGTAGCATAATTCATATCCAAAGGTTAATTAAGCCTGTTTGTGCTTTTACATTCAGTAAAATACACAGTGTATTTAAACGACACATACAAGTAAATTTTTCCTGGCCATTTGTGGAGCGCAATTTATATCCAAGGGTTACCCAAGCTTGTTACTGGGTTCATTTGGAGTCAAATACAGGGTGTGTATTTATCATATACAGATATCTTCATCAAACAGTGTCTGTACATTTTAGAACAAACAGTATGTCAGACAGAGAGGTGGCAGGCTCTTCACCTGCGAGTGGCAGTGGCACAAACATTCCTGGAGCAGGCCCAGGTCACAGCACAGCAAGGGGACGTCGCAGCAGGGGTCACTCAGTGAGGTCAGAACTGCCGGTGTCATCTAGCGGCCGTGTGTTGTTCAGCAACCCAATGGTTCTTGATTGGTTGACTAGGTCATCCACTTCCTCCCAGATGACATCTGACAACCCCAGCCAAGAGTCGGTGAGAACGTCAGACACAACCCTTAGTTGGCATGGCCCGGGAGCGGGTCAGCGGCCCTCACCTGTCCTCAACCCGCCTCTGCCCCATCCGGTTTCCTCAGCCAGAGATCTACTATGTGGTCTGGGCTCAGCGCCACTATATAGCGAAGATGAACAATTTGAGGAGGGCAGTCAGCAGCTACTTGGCAGCGAAGAAATGGGGCCAATATCCCCTGCTTCTTGCAGTAGGCGGCAAAGTATAGATGTGGAGAGTGGCATGGGAGGTCATGTTGTGAGGGGTCAGCCTCGGCATACCAAGACCGGTGATGAGGACAGCAGTGACGATGAAACACAAATAGATGATGATGTAGCCGACCGCACTTGGGAGCCGGGTGAAGCAAGGGCTTCATCATCGTCAGGAGAAGAGGGCGTCAGCTTGCGCGTCAGGCAGCGGCGCAGCCAGCAAGTGGGTTGTGTGGCCGTTAGTCAGCAGGGTAGCAGCAGTGTGAGATCAGGAGTCAAGCGGCCACGGGGTAGAAAACCCGCTTTGCAGGTCCAAGAAAGTAGCGGAACAGGGGCTCAGCGAGGCAGCGGCTGTAGTAGTCACTCAGTGCGTCAACACATGCAGCGTCACTCAGTGCGTCAACACATGCAGCGTCACCATCCGGTGGCCTGGGAGAAACGTGGCTCAGATGTGGTGGTCAATCCTGCCGCCGCAGCAGCAGCCAGTGGCACGCATGCCATTGCAGCCAGTGAAGGCTCCACCACCTCTGCAGAAGGGAGCTGTTTCTCTTTGCCATTATCTCCCAGTCAAGATGCTCCTGCTCCTCGCTACTCATGGCGCCAGCAGTTGCTCAGCGAGGCGATTGCAAAGAGACAACAGTATGCGTCCAACCATCCTAAGGTGCAGCAGCTGACCGTGCTCCTGTCCAAGTTGTTGGTACTGCAGTCCCTCCCTTTCCAAATGGTGGACTCTGCACCATTCAGAGAACTAATGGCTTGTGCCGAGCCGAGATGGAGAGTTCCAAGACGTAATTTCTTTTCCAAAAAGGCAGTACCAGCACTTCATAAATATGTAGAACAGAAGGTGGGCCAGTCCTTGAGCTTATCGGTTTGTTCCAAGTTGCACGGCAGGGCGGACATCTGGAGCTGTAACTACGGTAAGGGCCAGTATATGTCCTTTACGGCACATTGGGTGAATGTGCTTCTTGCCCAGGCACACCAACAACTTGGACAGGAGACGTCGCTTTCTCCTCCACGTTGTCCAACTGCGGCTCCTGCGCCAATGTCCGCCTCCTCCTCCTCCACCACTACCACCATCTCAGCCTCCACAAGTACTGCTCCATCATACCACATGTGTAGGGCACAGCAGTGTCACGCAGTTCTACACCTGGCTTGCCTCGGCGAACGAAGTCACACAGGGGAGGAACTGCTCCGCGTCATGCAGCAAGAAATCGATGTGTGGCTTTCTCCGCGCCAACTGCAAATCGGACCCATGGTGACGGACAATGGGAGGAACATGGTGTCCGCGCTGCACCGAGGAGGGATGGTCCATGTGCCCTGCATGGCGCAAGTGTTCAATCTGGTTGTGAAAAGGTTCCTGAAGTCTTCCACCGATCTTCAAAAGATTCTGAAAATGGCCAGGAAACTGTGCATGCACTTCATCCATTCCTACAAAGCCAGGAACACCCTCCTCGTGTTGCAGCAGCAGAACGGCCTCCCCCAACACACTCTGATATGTGATGTTTCCACCCATTGGAATTCCAGCCTGCACATGTTGGACCGACTGTATGAACAGAGAAAGGCCATTAACAATTTTTACTCCCCTGTGTAACTTTGATGTCAGCCAGTGGCAGCTCATGCGTGACACCTGCCGTTTGTTGAGGCCATTCGAGGAGGTGACGTTATTTGTCAGTCGCCAGGACTACGGGATGAATAACGTCATTCCACTGCTTCATGTCCTGGAACAGATGCTGAAAAATCTGTCTGGGCAGGGGACTGGAGACGTGGCGACTACATCTCGCGGCCACATGAGTCCGG
Source organism: Phyllomedusa bahiana (assembly GCA_025379985.1). Classification (NCBI taxonomy): domain Eukaryota; kingdom Metazoa; phylum Chordata; class Amphibia; order Anura; family Hylidae; genus Phyllomedusa; species Phyllomedusa bahiana. The sequence continues at coordinate 12,670 of JAODAL010008433.1, read as the reverse complement.
TGGGGACTGAAATGGAAGAGGAGGAGGAGGACATTGGAGCAGAAGCATTGTCTGGTGAAATGAGTGGATTTTCTACCCAGGTGACAAGAGAGGAGGAGCAGGAGCAGCTGGAGGAGGTAGATGGAGATGAGGAAGATGAGGCAGATGACCTGCAAGCACCGTGGCAGTATACAGTGGAGATGGAGGCAGGGAGCCCCTCGGAGTCACTTGTGCAGATGGCCCGCAGCATGCTGATTTGCCTGGCTAGTGACAGACGAATAGTCACCATCCGGCAGAGGGATGACTTCTGGCTCTCCACCCTATTAGATCTTCGCTACTGGTCCAAAATGGGAGCCTTTTTCCCAGCTGCTGAAAGGGAGGACAAATTCAAATACTATAGGGAAATCCTCCGTAGTCAGTTGGCCGCTGCCTATGTGCGGCATCGTCCCTCCTCTGACAGGTCTGACCGGGGGTTTTTTCAGCGCTCACAACCTACTGCCGTGGCTGCTGTGGGAAGGTTGGGGGGGGGGGTAGGAGCAGTACCAGCTACCTCAGCAGCAACCTAAGTCTGGAGACACTGATGAGCAGCTTCCTTCACCCGCCTAGTGAGGAGGGCAGTCGCCAGCAGCAGGACCTGGAGCAGACTCTGAACCAACAGGTGGTGGCCTACTTGGACATCCGCTGGATGTGTGGCCGCAAGTTGCCGAGTATGCAGTGGAGAAGCTGTCCTGCCCGGCCAGTAGTGTGGCATCAGAGCGGGTGTTCAGTGCGGCGGGGGCCCTCGTTACCCCAAGGAGAACCTGCTTGTCCACGGAAAATGTGGAACGACTGACCTTTGTTAAGATGAATCAGGTGTGGATTGGCCAGGATTTCCACACACCAATGCCTTAGGAATCAGACTACATCAGCCATGACGCCTCACCCAAACTGTGAGAAATGAGTCTGGGTTCAAACTACCTGCCTCAGCCACTATTCTGATGCCGCCACCCGCCTGATGCCACACATCTGCTGACAGTTTTTCCATCTGCCATCAACCATCTTTACCAGGGACTGGTATTGCCACCCACCTCCACACTCTGTCATTGTGCCACTCTATGACCTCATGCTGCTGCTGCTTTTGCTGGTGCCGAGACATCCACACTGTGTCATTGTGCCACTCTCTGACCTCGTACTGCTGTGGCTGTTGTTGCTGCTGCGGTCACCTCCACACTGTGTCATTGTGCCACTCTCTGACCTCATGCTGTTGCTCCTGCCGCCGTCACCTCCACTCTCTGTCATTGTGCCACTCTGTGGCCTACTCCTTTTTTGCCACCTCCAGAATGTCATTGTGCCACTGCCTGACCTCATGCTGCTGCGGCCGGGACCTCCACACTGTGTCATTGTGCCACTCTGTGGCCTACTCCTGTTTTTGCCACCTCCAGAATGTCATTGTGCCACTGCCTGACCTCATGCTGCTGCTGCCGTGACCTCCACACTGTGTCATTGTGCCACTCTGTGGCCTACTCCAGTTTTTGCCACCTCCAGAATTTGACATTGGGCCACTATCTGACCTCATGCTGCTGCTGTGGCTGTTGCCGTGCCCTCCACACCCTGTAATTGTGCCACTCTCTGACCTCATGCTGTTGCTTTGGCTTCTGCCGTAACCTCCACACTCTGTCATTGTGCCACTCTGTGGCCTACTACTGTTTTGCCACCTCCAGAATGTCATTGTGCCACTGCCTGACCTCATGCTGCTGCTGTGGCTGCTGCCGTGCCCTCCACACTGTGTCATTGTGCCACTCTGTGGCCTACTCCTGTTTTTGCCACCTCCAGAATGTCATTGTGCCACTGTCTGACCTCATACTGCTGCTGCCGTGACCTCCACACTGTGTCATTGTGCCACTCTGTGGCCTACTCCAGTTTTTGCCACCTCCAGAATGTCATTGTGCCACTGTCTGACCTCATGCTGCTGCTGCCGTGACCTCCACACTGTGTCATTGTGCCACTCTCTGACCTCATGCTGTTGCTCCTGCCGCCGTCACCTCCACTCTCTGTCATTGTGCCACTCTGTGGCCTACTCCTGTTTTTGCCACCTCCAGAATGTCATTGTGCCACTGCCTGACCTCATGCTGCTGCTGCCGTGACCTCCACACTGTGTCATTGTGCCACTCTGTGGCCTACTCCAGTTTTTGCCACCTCCAGAATGTCATTGTGCCACTGTCTGACCTCATGCTGCTGCTGCCGTAACCTCCACACTGTGTCATTGTGCCACTCTCTGACCTCATGCTGTTGCTCCTGACGCCGTCACCTCCACTCTCTGTCATTGTGCCACTCTGTGGCCTACTCCTGTTTTTGCCACCTCCAGAATGTCATTGTGCCACTGCCTGACCTCATGCTGCTGCTGCCGTGACCTCCACACTGTGTCATTGTGCCACTCTGTGGCCTACTCCAGTTTTTGCCACCTCCAGAATGTCATTGTTCCACTGTCTGACCTCATGCTGCTGCTGCTGCCGTGACCTCCACACTGTGTCATTGTGCCACTCTGTGGCCTACTCCTGTTTTTGCCACCTCCAGAATTTGTCATTGAACCACTGTCTGACCTCATGCTGCTGCTGTGGCTGTTGCCATGCCCTCCACACCTTGTAATTGTGCCACTCTCTGACCTCATGCTGTTGCTGTGGCTTCTGCCGTAACCTCCACACTCTGTCATTGTGCCACTCTGTGGCCTACTACTGTTTTGCCACCTCCAGAATGTCATTGTGCCACTGCCTGACCTCATGCTGCTGCTGTGGCTGCTGCCGTGCCCTCCACACTGTGTCATTGTGCCACTCTGTGGCCTACTCCTGTTTTTTCCACCTCCAGAATGTCATTGTGCCACTGTCTGACCTCATGCTGCTGGTGCCGTGACCTCCACACTGTGTCATTGTGCCACTCTGTGGCATACTCCAATTTTTGCCACTTCCAGAATGTCATTGTGCCACTGCCTGACCTCATGCTGTTGCCGTGACCTCCACACTGTGTCATTGTGCCACTCTGTGGCCTACTCCAGTTTTTGCCACCTCCAGAATGTCATTGTGCCACTGTCTGACCTCATGCTGCTGCTGCCGTGACCTACACACTGTGTCATTGTGCCACTCTCTGACCTCATGCTGTTGCTCCTGCCGCCGTCACCTCCACTCTCTGTCATTGTGCCACTCTGTGGCCTACTCCTGTTTTTGCCACCTCCAGAATGTCATTGTGCCACTCTCTGACCTCATGCTGCTGGTGCCGTGACCTCCACACTGTGTCATTGTGCCACTCTGTGGCCTACTCCAGTTTTTGCCACCTCCAGAATGTCATTGTGCCACTGTCTGACCTCATGCTGATGGTGCAGTGACCTCCACACTGTGTCATTGTGCCACTCTCTGATCTCATGCTGTTGCTCCTGCCGCCGTCACCTCCACTCTCTGTCATTGTGCCACTCTGTGGCCTATTCCTGTTTTTGCCACCTCCAGAATGTCATTGTGCCACTGCCTGACCTCATGCTGCTGCTGCCATGACCTCCACACTGTGTCATTGTGCCACTCTGTGGCCTACTCCAGTTTTTTGCCACCTCCAGAATGTCATTGTGCCACTGTCTGACCTCATGCTGCTGCTGCCGTGACCTCCACACTGTGTCATTGTGCCACTCTGTGGCCTACTCCAGTTTTTGCCACCTCCAGAATGTCATTGTGCCACTGTCTGACCTCATGCTGCTGCTGCCGTGACCTCCACACTGTGTCATTGTGCCACTCTGTGCCTACTCCAGTTTTTGCCACCTCCAGAAAGTCATTGTGCCTCTGTCTGACCTCATGCTGCTGCTGCCGTGACCTCCACACTGTGTCATTGTGCTACTCACTGACCTCATTCTGTTGCTCCTGCCGCCGTCACCTCCACTCTCTGTCATTGTGCCACTCTGTGGCCTACTCCAGTTTTTTCCACCTCCAGGATGTCATTGTGCCACTGCCTGACCTCATGTGCTGCTGCCCTGACCTCCACACTGTGTCATTGTGCCACTCTGTGGCCTACTCCAGTTTTTGCCACCTCCAGAATGTCATTGTGCCACTGTCTGACCTTATGTTGTTGCTGCTGCCATGACCTCCACACTGTGTCATTGTGCCACTCTGTGGCCTACTCCTGTTTTTTGCCACCTCCAGATTTTGTCATTGTGCCACTCTCTGACCTCATGCTGCTGCTGTGGCTGTTGCCGTGCCCTCCACACCCTGTCATTGTGCCACTCTCTGACCTCATGCTGTTGCTGTGGCTTCTGCCGTAACCTCCACACACTGTCATTGTGCCACTCTGTGGCCTACTACTGTTTTGCCACCTCCAGAATGTCATTGTGCCACTGCCTGACCTCATGCTGCTGCTGTGGCTGCTGCCGTGCCCTCCACACTGTGTCATTGTGCCACTCTGTGGCCTACTCCTGTTTTTGCCACCTCCAGAATGTCATTGTGCCACTGTCTGACCTCATGCTGATGGTGCCGTGAACTCCACACTGTGTCATTGTGCCACTCTGTGGCATACTCCAGTTTTTGCCACCTCCAGAATGTCATTGTGCCACTGCCTGACCTCATGCTGCTGCTGCCGTGACCTCCACACTGTGTCATTGTGCCACTCTGTGGCCTACTCCAGTTTTTGCCACCTCCAGAATGTCATTGTGCCACTGTCTGACCTCATGCTGCTGCTGCCGTGACCTCCACACTGTGTCATTGTGCCACTCTCTGACCTCATGCTGTTGCTCCTGCCGTCACCTCCACTCTCTGTCATTGTGCCACTCTGTGGCCTACTACTGTTTTGCCACCTCCAGAATGTCATTGTGCCACTGCCTGACCTCATGCTGCTGCTGTGGCTGCGGCCGTACCCTCCACACTGTGTCATTGTGCCACTCTGTGGCCTACTACTGTTTTGCCACCTCCAGAATGTCGGACCGAAACTAATTTTGTCGGAAAATTCGGCGAAGTCACCGAATCGAATTTTTTAGAAATTCGCCCATCTCTAGTTATCATATAAAATTAATATAAAAATATGTAATATCCCAGAAATATAAAAATATCTCCTATAAAATGTATTTTTAATAAAATGAATAAAACCTAAAACTAATTTTTACATTAAATAACCCACTGATGTTGTTTTTCAGATTTTTAAATTTTTAGTTTTTACTACAGTAAATTTGAAATTTACATTTGCTGCTCTCACCCTTTATTCTACATACAGCAAGAACCAGCACACCACAGGTCTTGCTGGAATCTGTGGTAAACCAAGCAAGACCAGTTCCATAGTTTCTATTCACTGACTTGCTATTCTAATGACTTTTCTTTTATTTCCAGTCTATCTATAGCCTTTATACATAATAGGCTCATTACTAATGCACCTAAATTCCGTAATGCACCTAACACACAGGTGAAGCGCGATGAACTTTACACACCATTTATGAACACACAAAAACCACTTTCATACATTCAGGTGCATTATGCACTGAAAAAAAGATGAGAATATGAACTTCGACGCATTCGATTCATACATGTCTCCCTAGGTGCCTCAGCTTGTTGTGATGGTTGTGTCTGTATAATAAAGCCTGTCTGAACTCCTCTATGCTCATCTCCCAGCTCTATGTGAAGGATTACTGAGTCTCTAGCTGCTAGATTCATTCTCCCACCCATATAACACACTCAATCACCTTATACACTCTGATCTACCTCCCAGAGCTGGGACAAGGTATTCTGGTGCCCTAGGCAAATAAAGCATGTAGCTCCCCACTCCTCCCCTCCCAATGCAAAATTCAGCCCACTCCATACCTATTTGCGCCCCCTTTCTGCCTGGGATGAAGTGGAGCCCTAGGTCGCCCACCTTTGTCTACCCGTTGTCCCAGTCCTGCTACCTCCTGCCTGATAACAGAGGGGGAAGCAGAGTTCATTTCTCACATTTGTTTTGTCAGTTCAGGCTGTATTTATAACTGCTTACACCAATGGAGGTGTTCTGGTTACAAGGAGCTTGTGGAGGGAAATGGCAGTTCTGCAGACATGAGAACCATTGCAGGAGCTCTGCAAAACTGTGACATCCTCTCCCTTCAACTGCTCGCACAGAATGATGATGTCACCACTCTTCAGTGAGGGAAGACACGCCTAATGGGAGGAGAGACACGCCTATTGAGAGGAGAGACTTGCCCATGGATTTGAAGCTGTAAGAGACAGAAACAGCTCGTCTTCAAAAGCCTGTACTGAGAAAACCCCTTTAAACAGTCAGATTTTCAGCAGTTTCAAAATACTAAAACCGCCGAAAATCTGACTGTTTTGTGTGCTATTTAGACATAGCCTTAGAGTTGCAGGAGAATGCTTGACCATAGGTGCCCATCAAGATTACAGCTGATCTCTGGGGTCTGAAGAACTATGTGCTGAGAACTCTGTGATCAGCTTATCTTTGGAGGACCCTATTAACACAACGGACTTGTCCAAAATAGTAACACTTTTTGAGGGACGACATTTAGTTATACATGACAATTATATTAGTATTGTTACCTAGCATGGTTTTATGGAAGACAAAAATTGTCAAATAAATCAATTTATTTTTATAACAAGGTAAGTAGAAATCTGGATAATAACCCATTCAAGATTAATTCATTCTCTTTTTTTTCTTTTGTTTTTCACTCTTGTTCCTCCCCGCCTTCCAAGTCATCACGTTTTTAGTTTAGTTTTTCGATAACATAACAGTATAGCTTGTTTTTTGCAGGACAAGCTGTACTCTTTAATGATATTCTTTACTGTACCACAACAGGCACTAGGAAAGCAGATTTTTGCATTTCAATTTGTGTTTACAGTCATTTTAATATGAGATAGCTTGATTGTTTGTACTATTTACTGCAGTACTTATGTACTGCAGTATATGGCAGGGTGTAGTAGGAGTACAATCTTAGCAGCCCTGGATGCCTTCATTAAGCCTCCAACTGCCATGGCAGCAGAACGATACCATGCGATCTTGTCGTGAGAGGACATTCAGGCAACATAACTGGGTGCTGCAACCCTTCCTAACTGTTTAGATGCCGCAGACACATTGACCACAGCATAATAGTAGTTTAATGGCCAGAATCAGAGTTATCTCCAATCCCTACTGCCAACAATCGGTTCTGGCTGTAGTTAACAGTAAAATGATGTAGAATAAAGTAATTTTTTGTGAAGGGGATAATAATGGTGACTATAGAGGATATGTTATAGAAATTATCCCTATTGTGACAATTAAGTTTAATTGATTAAATTTGTATTAAACTAAGGTTTGTAATGTATTGGCCTATGGCAAATGTTTGTGGATGCTGACCTAGATGTACTGAGAAAAATTTTATCAATCATGCCATATCAAAAAATTTCCCAAATTTCATGTCCCTTTCTAAAGAAAAGTATAAAGAACAATCTGGTGTTGTTCAGTGATTACATGTTGTCGCCTATTTTGACACGTTCTTAAAGAGAACCTTTTCCTATTTTTGCCCCCTGGTGAGGACAGAACAAGAGTGCAGACATGCTGTTTCCAGCGCTGTGTCCCTTTTCTTTAAGATGCTGGGGTTTTTGTGTATTTAAATTTTAAAACTGCAGTTTTTTGAGAGAAAAAGTCATTCGAAAAGTGTTCAGAGTGTCAGTTTTTTTCATACCCCGCCCCAAATGAGGCTAGCCCCCCCACCTAAATGAAAACCTATTTTTTTGAATTTGGGAAAAAAATGTGAATAATGTCATGGGCGGAGTAGCCTTTTTTGGGTGGAGCTGAACCCTTGATAATTTGAGGGGTAAATGCTCTAAATCTAAGCATATTACGTAAAGGGGAACGCACTGGAAACAGCATGTCTGTCACTAGCTTGTGCTGCCCTAAGCAAGGGGGGCATAACCTATGTGACAGGTTCCCTTTAAGACTGACATATCAACCAGCAGAATGCAAGTATTCAGAAAATCATTTCTGGCAAATCAGATTACCTATATATATTTGGATACTATTAACCTAAATGCACATTACATCCTGGCGGAGGGATGAGTAGATAAACCTAGGCAAAAATTAGTGAACAAAGACCTGGATGTTCTCATAGATGGTCAAGTAGATACCAGTATGCAATGTCAATCAGCTATGGAAAAGTCTAACAAGAAATGGTTAGGGCAGAAACAATTAATTGTTAAAAAAAAAGCTGAAAAAATATTGAGTAAATGCATAAAAATACGTGATTCAATGTTGATCTAGTCTGATCCTCATAAATCTTTTTCCTTAAGTTGGTTTCACACAAGCATATTGCAATGGTTTTACATCTTTTCTATTAACTAGATGCTATAGTCTAAGATAAAACAAATAAAGATTGAAAACAAAGTATTTTTGCTAGAAACTGAAAAAACACCAGAAAAACCATTGTCTCTTCAAATATCTTCATTTGGGTACATTTGGATTTCTTTATTTTTAATATTTTAATATTTTTCTGAATTCGTTTTTCTGAATACGTTACCCAGGCCAACAATTAAACTACAACATGCTCTAGAAACACTTGAACAAAACTTTACCACATTGATACACTTTGGCAGGAAAGCTCTTATTTGTTTATGTTTTGCAATGCTATTTATCTATAATATATTTATTATATATATATATAATAATATATATATATATATTATAATAATATATATATATATATATAAATTCATATCATACTATATATTGTATAATATTATTATAATATATTATATTATAGTACCGCCGAAAAATAAAGGAACACTGAAATACCACCTCCTAGATCTCAATGAATGAAATATTCCAGTTGCAATTCTTTATTCATTACATAGTGGACTGTGTTGAGAACAATAAAACATAAAAATGATCAATGACAATCAAAATTAATATTCCATGGAGGCCTGGATTTGGAATTGGGCTCAAAATCAAAGTGGAGAAACAAATTTCAGGCTGATCCAACTTTAGTGGAAATGCCTCAAGACAAAGAAAAGAAGCTCAGTAGTGTTTGTGGCCTCCACATGTCTGTATAACCTCCCTAGAAAACCTGGGCATGCTCCTGGTGAGGTGGAGGATGTTCTCCTGATGGATCTCCTTTTCAGACCTTGATGAAAGTATCAGTCAATTCCTGAGCAGTCTGTGGTGCAAGGTGGTGTTGGTAGATGGAATAAGACATTATGTTCCACATGTGCTCGATTGGATTCAGGTCTGGGAAATGGGCAGGCCAGTCCATAGCATCAATGATTTATTATCCAAGAACTGCTGATCCACTTCAACAACATGAGGTCTAGCATAGTCATGCACCAGAAGGAGCACAGGGCCCAGTACACTTGCATATAGTCTCACAATGAGTCTGCTGGAGATCATTTTGCAGGGCTCTGGCACTGCTCCTCCTGTTCCTGTTTCCTGGATAAGCTGCACTCCCTAAGCAATTTCTGTGGGTTGTAGGCACTGCCTCATGCTATCTGTAGGGGTGAGAGCAATGATAAAATGCAAAAGTGATCAAAACAACAGTCAAAAAGTATGAGAACAAAAAAATGATCTGAGGTCAGCACCTGCAGAACCACTCCTTTAAAGGGATTGTCTTGCTAACTGCTTATCATTTCTACCTGTCTGTTCCATTTGCTCAACAACAGGAGAAATTGATTCACAATCAGTGTTCATTCATAGCTGGACAGGTTGAATTTACAGAAGTGTGATTGACTTGACGTTACAATGTGTTGTTTAAGTGTTCCCTTTATTTTTTTGAGCAGTGTATATCTATTTAATATACATATTTATATATACAGTGGTATCTTGGTCTAAGTTAATTTGTTACAGATCCTTGGACTTATACCAAACAAACTTTTCCCATTAAAATAAAGTTAAAATAATTAATCCGTTCTTATAATAATAACAATAGAATTATTGTGTATCATCTACAATACTACTCACATTCTCCAAAGGCAGCCTGGATGAAGCTGTAATAGTGGGGAGTATGAGCTGTACATGGCAACAAGTTGACTGTGTTTTAGCAGAGCTAGTTCAACATAACTCTACAGGCAGTTGAAGATGGTGGGTCTGCCTGAAGGGAAGTGAGAGTCCCAAACCACCTCATACACACTGTTACATACTCGGAATGAGCAGGCTACCATGCAGTCTATTCCCCAAGTAAGCCAGAGCAGGATATGATTGTAGCAGGTGTAAAGATGCGGGGGAGACATCAGCTACAGAAGTAAAACAGTAATGAGAGGACTGATAGTGCTTGATACTAGAAGCCACGTGGAGTGTCTGCGTGCGGCCAAAGCAGCGCTCAGCTCTGGAAATCCTTTATCCTCACTTGAGATAGCCGGCTGAAAGTTGTGCCGAGCAACTGTGTTACGTCTCCGCTGCCATGCAGGTCCAGGACACCGCAAGTCTTATCCCAAACAAATGTTGTATACCAAACAAATTTTTTGGAGTCCAAAGCAGACTTATACCGAGGTACCACTGTATTTAAATTACTGTGTGCAGCTAGGTGTTTTTTTGTTTTTTCTTCAAAAAAAACACCCATCTCCTCTTATGATAAGTAGGGGGAGAGAGAGAAGCCTACCCTGATATACTAACCCCAGATATGCCAGAAAAAATAAACTTCAAATACACATATAGTGGTATAAATCCTAGGATAAACATAAAACTTAACTTTTAATAATAAAATTGTTAAAGCACTTAATGATGCCAAAAATACTAACTATCCTAATCTAATAATGGTGAATAACTATCTCTACTAATAAAACTACCTAGCCAAAAATTTTTTGGGAGTGTTCGCCCCGATAAGGGCGTTCCCAAACTAGCCTACTCAACACTACTCTAGGACTAATACTAGCTATAAGATAGACAAAGGATGAGACATATACTATAGGCACAGCAGTATGGTCAATCAAATACAACAATCAGCAAATATCAAAGTTCACTACTGGAAAGGTGTATACCACAGCAAAAAAAGACCGTAGAATAATGAACAAATAATAGCTACTGTCACCTAATGTAACATTAAAGATATAAATACACAACCATATGATATTCAAACCTAATTCCAGATACAATAGCTAGTATATACTTTCCTATTTATACACATATAATCCCAGATGATGTCTCCAGATCACGGATACCTTCATTTTTCCAACGCGTTTCTCCCCCAGATACATTGGGTTCATCAGGGTAAAAAAGGGAAGTGTACAAGCAAAATATATCAATTAGAAAAACCATATATAAACACTAACTCACGACCCTTGAGATACAGCAATGAGCCGGTGTAAGCCAGAAGTCCTAAATTATACGATAACGGATCTCCAGGCACCAGATAGATGGCATGGTAGCACAAAGATAGTATAGCCTAATGGTACATTAGGTGACAGTAGCTATTATTTGCTCATTATTCTACGGTCTTTTTTTTGCTGTGGTACACACCTTTCCAGTAGTGAACTTTGACATATGCTGATTGTTGTATTTGATTGACCATACTGCTGTGCCTATAATATATGTCTCATCCTTTGTCTATCTTATAGCTAGTATTAGTCCTAGAGTAGTGTTGAGTAGGTTAGTTTGGGGACACCCTTATTGGGGCGAAAACCCCAAAAAAAATTTCGGCTAGTTTTATTAGTAGGGATAGTTATTCAGCATTATTAGATGAGGATAGTTAGTATTTTTGGCATCATTAAGTGTTTTAACAATTTTATTATTAAAAGTTAAAGAGGTGTTATCGTTTGAGCTGCTCGTGCTGTTCAGCTAATTTTCTCAGATTGAGTTTGAAATCCAGGGGCGTGTCTCTCCTGTCAGCAGGCGTGTCTCACCTCACTGAAGAACTGTGACATCATCATTTTGTTTAAAGCAGGGGATGCAGAAGGTTGTCTGGATATAACAGCTCTGTAGCCTCCTGCATGCTTCTTATGTCTGCTGCCTTGAGGCTCCAAACTCCAGCAAGCACCTGTCATATGTCTTAGTTTACACACAACTGAAAGCCAGCAGCTGTTACTTCTAGTGGTGTTCATCCAAATTGTACTGACAACAGGCAGAGATCTTTACTCAACTACAAATGTCAGCTTTAAGTAAAGATCTCTGCTTGCTGTCAATGACATGTGAGTGAAAACAATGGGGGGAGAAGCAAATCAGCTTTGAGAGAAGGCCCTGCTCAGCTTGTAGCTAACTTGGGCTGGCGGTGCAGAGGTAGAGCTGTGGTAGACTATTGCTTTTACAATGAAGGGGTTTGGAGTTCTAGTCCCTCACAGGGTATATTTTTTTTCCCCCCTAAATTCTACACATATGTAGACAGACCTAAAATATATATGTTAATCTCTATAATTATTATTATTATTATTATTTATTTTAAAGCGCCATTGATTCCAGGGCGCTGTACATTTGAGGGGGTTACATACATTACATAAGTCAAACGAGTACAGTGATAAGGGATAATGACAATTGGCATGGACAGGGGAGAGAGGACCCTACCCGCGAGGGCTTACAATCTACAAGGAGGGGGAAAGAGACAAGGAGGTGAGGGGCAGACATGTCTGTGGAGTTAAGTAGTGACAAGTTTAGTGAAGGTTATAGGCAAGCCTGAGAAATGGGTTTTTCAGGTTGCTTTTGAAAACTGGTGAAAGTGGAGGGGGGTTGATGTGTTGGGGCGGAGTTCCCGAGTGTGGGGGAAGCAGGGGAAAAATTTGGAAGGTTGTGTGAGGAGGGGAAAGGGGGAGGGGAAAGGGGGGCC
>JAODAL010008432.1:0-117728 GCA_025379985.1 Phyllomedusa bahiana | reverse complement strand
AAATGTTATAGATTATATAAATTCAAGATGGGAGTTGTAGTTTCTCAACAGCTGGAGGGCCGCAGTTTGAGGATGACTGGGTTGGACTTTTTTTGGTTTAATGAATGGATGGTAAAAATAATAATTTTGAAGGCATTACTAAATGGTTATGTTTATTAATCCATATTGCAGTTAGTGGCACCTTAAATACGTTCATCAATGTTTGCTAGTTTCTATTCCTAGCCATGCCTATTACAGGGACCAAGGTGATAGCGGGGTTGTACAAAACAATGACAAAGAGCTGTGTTCATCATAAGAGGAAGCTCCTTTGAGGGGGGAATGCATAAAAATGTATTATTATAAAACAATATTAAATACATGCAGAGGAAAATAAGATTTAGCATATTCCTATATACATTTATATAAATATATTAAAACTTATGCACTGGCAAGATGAACAGTGTGATTCTTCTACATCCAAACTGTTAACTTTGTATGTAAATACACAGATAAGTGTCACTCATCAGCTTTGTGCTCTGCAGCCCTGAAAGGATGGAACAAGGTTACTGAGCTCTCCCTGTTCATTAATGAAGAGCAGAGACTGAGAAACAAGTGCCCACCTGCTAAGAAGCAAGAAGTGACATTCCCAGCCCAAACACTGCTGCTATAGCAGAGAAGTGGTGTGCAACCGAGAAAACCATCTGTAAGCAAGCAAGAGAAATAACTGTTCTATCTTCACAAATAAAGTGAATTTGCCTCTGCCGATGTTTTAATGGGGTATTCCCATAATATATTACCATCATAATCATTAAATCTATATCCTAAGAATATAGCGATAAATGCCTAATAGGTTTGGGTCCCCACTCTGGGACAGCAGGGAGTATGTGATCTCCATTCACAGAATCAAGCCTACCTCCTCAGAGGTCAATGGAGAGGTAGCTATAGCTACTGTCATGCCACCTACTTCACCACTTTCTTTGAAAATTTTGCCAAGAGGTAAGTGAAAGAATTTTGAATCTGACTAGACAAATGCACAAAGGATGAGGAAATAGGATTTAATCTGAAAGAAGTAAAATGATAAATTTATAAATAACTAGCATTTTTATAATAAATCACAGAATTATGGAGAAGACATTTCAGAGTGTGTCACAATTTACAGTTTTAAAATATTTCTAAGCAGCTGAAGAACCTCTCTCTAAGGGCTAGTATAACATATGCAAAGACACATACGAAGCAGGTCACAGGAGATGTGTTCGTTTACTTCTGTCCCGCATTCACCAGTCAGCAATGGCACATTGTCAAGCTGCTTGGCTAACATAAGCATCAGGCTAGCCAAGCCACAAGTAAAGTCATTGTACAATGTATAATAGAAAAGAGTGGGAAAGTATTCCATCCAGAAATGTTACTAAACTTTATTTTATGTCTTGGCACGTCAGACTTCTTATACGGTCATCTAACGTACACACAGAGAAGAGTAGGGTCTACGAAAACTAATATGCCTTATTAGTTCTTGCCCACATTCTTTCTATCACATAAAAGTATTCAGCTGGTTCATAACATGACCATGAGTCTTACATGAAATATTGATGGCTGCAGGGAAAGGTGAACCCTTCCATCTAAATTAAAAGGATAAAAGACATTACATAGCTTAGCTTGTTACTTACACTCCTGTCATGAAGGCTGATCTTGACATTGTATATACATCAATCTAAATTGTAAGTAGAATCAACTTGTAAGAGAGATGGAATATATCAGAGGAATGCCGTAGCGCCTCTGAGACCAGTCCTTATTAGGTTGTATCATTTCATTTAATGGTCTTTCAGGAAATAAGGGGACAGTGAATACAAGTAACTTTGATCAATTGGATGTCATTAGCAAAGCTGTGTTGTTTCACAGTTTTCATTTTCTTCTGTTAACACTGATCTCCAGTCGTGGTCGGATCCCTCACTCCTTGCATTTTCACAGCTGAGAGCTTCCATTTACATTTCTGTTCGGCCCCCGGTCGCTATTCACAGGAGCGAACCTTTCTGTCTCTCTCACTCTGAGTAAGGGACCGGCACCCATTTTCACTCTGCACAGCCAGAAGAAACAGAATTATCTTTGCAGGGGCTTCTACAATCAGGAAACAGGCTGTTGTCGAATCCCTGCCTGACCATCAGTTAAGGGGCGTAGCAATTTCTCTTCGCACACCTAGCAGGAAACACACTGCAGCAGATTATACAATCAAGAAAACATATCAATAACAATCAGAAGAAAACATACAGTTGTGTATCGGTGCCTAACTCTCTGCATTGAAAGGAGATTGTGCTGTTTCATAGGAACAGGGGATTCAACTGTAACAATTCTCCAGCTGTGTGAGGAGATGAGATCAGTGTCAGTCTTAGATTTATAATGCTGCCTGTGGTAATGTATACAGCTCTTATAAATAAAGACTGCATAGGAGAGAGACCAGTTGACATGTGAGACTAAGAGAGGGGGTGGGAGTCTCGGGGAGCAACAGCTTGAACATGTGAGGGTGGGGTATGAAGTTCCAAGCTGGAGGGGAAGAAGCACCCCTGCATTTCTAGAGTTGAGAAGCCGAGGGCAGTTAAATTAGTGAACTAATGAAGCGATTACATCCCCTTTATAGGGGTTCTCCAGCAAAGGAAATAATGAAATAGATATTGAGAAAAATTCTTAAATATCTTTAATTAGAAAAAAGTCTGAACATTTTGCTAGGAGATAAACATTTAGAAGAACAAAATGGCCGTCGGTCCTTCCTCAGCAGAAACCTGTCTACAGGAAGGAGGGACAGGCTCTGTTGTGAGTTCTTCCTGGTTTGGCTGACTGAAATAAATGGCATGCGTTGCTGTGTCGGTCAGTTATTGACAGACTTATGAAGACACTTGCAGTGTAGAAAGGAGACTGAGGGCTGTACATAACACACAACATATATATATATTTATATTTATATATATATATATATATATACTTTATATACACACACACCACACACTCACACACAAACATATACACTTCACAATGTGAAGGAACTTAATTATTTGATCCCTTGATGATTTTGTAAGTTTGCCCATGGACTTGTACAATATATAATTTTAAGGGAAGGTTCATTATAACATTGAGAGGGTTAGAACATTCAATATAAAATCCTGTAACTCTCATTGTATAAATTTTATAAATTGCATTTTACTGAGAGAAATAATTATTGATCCCCTATCATCAAAATAAGAGTTTTCTGGGCTGATACTGACTAAGTTAGGTGTCATAATCAATTGTTACCTGCATAAAGACTGCCGTATTTGTACATTTTATAAAAGACTCCTGTCCATAAAAAACTCAGGTCAGACTTAACCTCTACAACATTGGGCAAGACCAAAGAGCTTTTAAGGATGTCTGGGACAAAAAACACAGACCTGTACAATATAGCTGGTATGGGCTACGAAACGTAAGTAAGACGATGGGTGAGAAGGAGACAACTGTTGTGCAATAGTAAAGAAAAAAAGAAATGGGAAAGAAATACAAAATGACTGTCAATAGTCATCGGATCTGGGGCAATCTTGCAAAATCTCCACCTCGTCTTTCGTGAGGTATCCTTGATCATGAGGAGGTGAGAGATTCAGCTAAAACTACACAGGGGGAACTTC
This sequence comes from Phyllomedusa bahiana, assembly GCA_025379985.1. NCBI lineage: Eukaryota > Metazoa > Chordata > Amphibia > Anura > Hylidae > Phyllomedusa > Phyllomedusa bahiana. Next base: position 114,105 of record JAODAL010008432.1, on the reverse strand, counting down.
GTTAATGATCTCAAGGCAGCTGGACCCACAGTCACCAAAGGAAAACCACTGGTACACATTACGCCTCAATGATTTAAAATTCCTGCAGTTGCCCGCAGGGGTCCCCCTGCTCAAGAGGCACTGTGCAGGCCCATCTTGAAGGTTGCCACTAACCCTGGATGATTCTTGTGAGTGACTGGGAGAAGATGCTGGTGGTCAGTTGAGACAAAAATTTAGCTCTTTGGCATTAACTCATCTCCACTGTGTTTGGAGGAAGAGGAAATGCTTGCCTATGACCTCAAAGTACATCCGACCCCCACTGTCAAGCACAGAGGTTGGAAACGCTATGTTTTGGGGGTGTTTCTTGCTAAGGGAACAGGAATACTTTCACTGCATCAAGGCGAAAAATCGATGAAAGCGTTATACGTAATATCCTGAATGACCAACTCCTTCCCTCCGTCAGGGACATTAAAAACAGTCATGGGCTGGGTCTTCCAGCAAGACAATAACCTAAAACTTATAGCCAAGCAACAAAGGAGTGGGCGCAAAAAGAAAGAACATTAAGGTCATGGAGTGGCCTAGCCAGTCTCTAGACCTTAATTCCCATAGAAAACTTATGGAGGGAGTTGGAAGCTCCGAGTGTGCCAAGCATGGCAGCCTTTAAAATCTTTAATGATTTAGTGATGATCTGCAAGAGGAGGTGGACCAAAATTCTCCTGACACATGTGCGCAGACTCATCATCAACTACAAAAAACGTTTCTGACTGCTGTGCTTGCCAACAAGGGTTTTGCCACCAAGTATTAAGTCCTGGTTTTCCAGAGGAATCACATACTTATTTCTCACTGGTAAAATGCAAATAGATTTATATAATTTATACAATGTGATTTTCTGGGTTTTATTTTGGATATTCTACCTCTCAATGTTAAAATTAACCACCTTAAAATTATAGACCGTTCCATGTCTTTGTCAATGGGCCAAACTTAAACATCAGCAAGGGATCAAATAATTATTTCCGTCACTGTATATTAATGTGGATATAGTATATAGAATCTATAGTCATCTGGAAGGAAGCAGGGTTTATGTGAAATGTAGTTTTCATTACAGCGTGCCTAGCCAAACTGTAGCTACCCCCACTAGACCCAGAGAGAAGAAAGTTTCCAATCATAGGACAAAATATGTGATTAAAGCATCTGTAAGTAGTTCCACACACTGGATTGTGACAGGTTCGTTACTGCTGATCTTTGTTAATCCACCCGATGTGTTCTTATTTTTTGGGTTTCTAAAAAAAGATCCCCTTTATCCGAACTAGGCCTCAGCGAGTGACCGCAGTTTAATCAAAGGGGGATTTCCGTGCTGGGTGCTTGGGTAATATCTATGCAATCAGTCATAAGGACCTAGAGTGACCCCAGGGCTATCTGCTACAACCAACCTTCGGTCAGGGCACATTGCGATACTTCATCTAGTCACTGTGCTACCGAGGAATAGAGTGGCATGTGTGCACATGTATCCCGTGGATGCAGACTCCGCAGTAATATGGTACATCACAACGCAGGAATAGAGCACGGGAATACAAAGTATTTACTAGTGGGTTCCATTGAATGCGGAATACTGCGGCATGGCCATAATCATTGCAGGTTCTTGTCGGCCACCGCATGTTAGGCTGCGCCGTTGCGCAGTGCAGTTTTTTGGCTTTCAGCCTGCATTCATCCTCCGAATTGTCAGGTTAACTAAGGAGGTGTGATATGATGGGTGGGATTATTACAGCTCTAGAAATAGGCTGACCTTGTGTTTGTATGGTCATGCTAGACATCAGTAGTGCATCTTACCTTTTTACCCATATGGATGTATTTTTGACAACTTTTTATTTCCACTGACGAACCACATAGGAAGGAAATGCGTCGGGATCTTAGCGCTTGCTAGTATACCCATCTGCTTTTACTGATGATGTGAGTAAGGTTGATAATACGGTTTATTAAGGGATAGTCATCTGGAGCGGAGCCATCCTTCTCAGGGCGATGACCCCTCTATATATGCAAGAAGAGAAGCAGGGAATTTAGATTCGAAAAAAAAAAAAACTACTACTTTAGATTACAAGCGACCTGGTGGTGTTTCACGGGAACTAAGCTGCACAAAGATAGCCAGAGGGATATCCTCCTGCTACAATCCTCTTATAGAGAGTATAAGGTACCAACTTAATCACAGCAGCCCCAAACAAATCAGACTCCAAAAAATTCTACCCCCATGCAAAAAGTAAAAACACAACCTGTAACAGTGCAAACGCTTTCCCCAGAGATTCTCACTAGATGCTCGCATCTGCCTGATCCTTGCACTGTCGGTTTCTGTTCCATTTCAATCTTCAGTTGGTGGATTTTTCAGAAATTAATATTTTAAAAAACATTACAAAACAGTGCGGTAGTGTTCAACGCTAATTCGTCCGGCCGGCAGGTGCTGGATCACAGACTTGAGTGACGTCACTAAGGCTGTAGCTACGAAAGCCGAGCAGCCATCAGACCCACGCGGTTTCAGAGAATAACCAGCTCTTTCATCGGGTATAATGGCTGGCATAGTCTGGGGCCTTATATCTGTTCACACACACTGTTTGGTTACATAATGATGTTACTTAAGGACAAATCAAGAATACATTTCCTAACCTTTAATATATTCTACCTATAAAACAAAATAATAAATATAATAAATAAATGCTGCAATGAAAAAAACAACAATATGCACTTTAATGTGCAAAGGATTAAAAACATCACTGGAATGCTGTTCCCTATTAAAATCCCAAGGGAAAAAAAGGAAAAAATAGGGGAGAGAGAAAGGAAAAATTTCTCAGGTTTTTTTTTTTTTTTTTTTTTTTAAATGAAAACACCTTAAAACCAATGTTCAATATCTGAATTCAAAACGTTTGGTATTTGTGAATTCAAATTAAGAATCCACCTTGTTTCTGCTCTGGACAACTTATTATATCACCCCTTCGCCAGTCCAGTTTCACACTCTCAATGCCAGACAGTATTTACTAATGAACTTTGATGTAGAACTTTATGTCTCACTACAGGCTTTCAGCCTACCTCAGTGTGTCTGGCAGCATAGGATTTTTGAATTCTAGGGGCATGCTTCTTGTCTGCTTTCTCCTCTCCCGGACCCCCCTCCCCTCAGCTCACAGACCCCACCATGCTGCTCCTCTCTCCAACTGCAGTAACTTCTATACTGCAGTGGCAAGGGCGAGCGGGTTTGCTGCCGAGTTAACCCTGTGTGTTGCCTGCCTAGATCTGCTAGCTCACTGCTGGATCAGCTGCACTGTGCGGCTGCTGTGGCTGAGCTCTCTTGCTGCTTCCTATCCACAGAGTCAGGAGACAGGAGAGGGCTTGATCTATGAGTGGCTATGGAGCCAGGGTTGTGAAAGCTGTGTATGCTAATAGCCGAGCAGGGGGGATGAAAGTGTTCCTATCCCCCCTGTTAGCAACAAATCCCCAAGACTCTCAAGCAACAACAAAAAAAACCCTGTCAGAACGACCGGGGGCAGCTGGGGAATTTGGTTCTTAATCACCATTGTCAAATAAGCAGAGCGGGAGGGATATAAACCGCACATGCCCCCCTGATTGCTCTTTTTAGTATATCAAAGCTCCACAGAACATCAGGTTTTTAGTACCAATTCATGCGTCAACTACTGACCACAATTTGCCTCCCTTGTCTCCCAATCTGTGTAGAGAGCGGGGGGAGCAGGCACACACGGGTTAATCCAGGCAGCACAGCTAAAGAACAGAACCCCGGGGCCCCCCCCCCTTTCCCCCTACAGAAACAAATTGTGCGGGGGGGGCTCTGTGCTCCCCCTGTATTGAAAAGCGATGACATCACCAGAATGGCGCCGGGTGAGAGAAAAATTAACAGTTAGGGTATAGTGATTTGAGGAGTGATGATTCTATACCAAGGATAACTAAAAACAGTGGACATTTGTAATGAAATATATTGCAAAGATGTTTTGTATTTTAGAGATCTTTTAATTAAAACCCCAATCATTGTAGTGAGACAACCCCTTTAAGTTCTACATGTAGGAGATTGTTATTCTTGAAACGGTAGGTTTGTATGCCTGCCGGCTTTCGTTAGCTCCCTTTTGGACGTCACTCTATCGTTAGCCGTATTGGGATCCCGCCCTGCCGGCCCGGAGCGTATTAGCGGTGAACACCCACCGTTTGTATGTTTTTATAATTTTTTTTCTGACAAAACCCCAAGAGATTGGTTGGCCGAACCGATTTGTGCGGGTTCCTGGTGATGTGACATCCGAGAGAAAACTCTGGGGAAAACGTTTTGCCTTTACAGGTGTGTTTTACACTATTTGCATGGGGGTTGGATATTTGGGAATTTAGATTTCTTGTTCCTTTAAAGGGCTATTGTGAGGATTCACTCTGTGGAAAAAGACTACAGTATTGTAAGTAACCACCAATCTGAGTCCATTTGTCTATATCTGATCTGTTGCCATACATTGTTGACTACAGTATCGTGAGTACCTATAATTTTTGAATGCATCTATTTTTTGCTTGATATGTTGCTATATATTGTGGATTACAGTATTGTTTATTACACAAATGGGTATTAGAAGTTTTAGGGCTTGTCCCCACAGCACAGGTTATTTGATGGTTTGCGGTTTTACAAATCGCCTGAAAACCGACAAGCAACAATCTCCCATAGACTTCAATAGAAAATCCGTGCAGCAGTCCCCAATTCACAGATTTTCCGCTAGATAGTTTTTTACTCCTTCGGTGGTCCGAAACATGTGGGTGCAGGGGGAGGGCTTGAAAAGTCACCCCCCTGCATGCCAAAAAAAGACCAAGAAATCCGACCAGTATTTGGCTTTCCCTTTAAACGCAGCCTAACAGTAATTTCACCTTAAGGCTATGTTCACACAGCATCTTTGCGGGGCGTTTTTCGATACGTAATTGCGCTGCAATACACATGACATAGGCCCCGCAACTATGGTAATTCACAGTTCTCATTGACAGCTATGATTTCCTGCCATTTTCCCCCAGACATATTACGCGTCGGGAGTAAGGTGGGCGGGGTTTGAAAAAAACTGATTGAATGACTCTTCGAGTGACTGAAAACTGCAGATTTGAGCATTAAATACACAAAAACTCCAGCATCTTATAGAATAAGGGACACAGTGCTGGAAACAGCAGGTCTGACACTAGCTTGTGCTGTCCTCAGCAAGGGGGGCATAACCTATGTGACAGTTTCCCTTTAATCTTTATATTCTCTAACGGTCATGTGAGGGTACCTAGGGTTTTGTTGATCAACTCTGATGACAATGTTTATAATTCTGTGTGTTAGATATCTTTTTTGGTTTAGCTTGGAAAAAGCTTTTTTCTTCTTCCTTTCCTGCTCTTTTTTACATATATCAGGATTGGACTTATGCTCATTTTTGCTGATCTCATATGAATGCATAAGATCTGTTCTTTTATATGTATTTAACTGTTAATTTACTGACTATATGACAGATGCATATATTTGTCCTGATATTTTTTCCTTGTTTTTTTCAATAAAGCCTTTTTAAATAAGTAAAAAAAAAAAAAGTACTTCACCCAGATATATGAGGTTGTCAAACAGTGAAATGGGAGTGCGTGTTCCTGAAGTGCGTTTCGCTTGGGCTTCTTTAAAGTTCTGAAGTGCAAGCGAAACACGTATCGGGACCACAAACTCCCATTTCCCATAACTGGGTTAAGTACTTTATTTCCAGATAGATAGCCATTTCAATCCCTAGGTAGGCTGCTTACATTTTTGATGAATTGCTATAACACTGGACGTAATACACACATTTGTAGTCCAGGACACGTCTATTTTATCCTTGGGTGTATCTTGATGTATTTTATAAACTTTGATATCAATCCTTAATTGGGTTATTACTGTATTGGCTGTCTACCAAATATGTACATTTAACATTATGGCTCCTTTTTGGTGTTTCTTTTTGATGCTCATGGCGCACAACTTATCCTGCGTATGCCAAAAAACAGTACTTTTTCTTTTGTAATTTGAATATTTTTATTAAAAGATTTTTTGATATTACAAAACAAAAAAAATTGCTCAACAATGAAAAATCCCGTTCCCACCTACCCCGTCTGGTTACAGAAGGGCATCAAATACATTGATACATAAGTGCAAAAATAGAAATAAGGGAACCATATCTCTGACAGGCAATATTACAACAAATGAAATAAGGCACATCGATAGTACAGAATATTCATAATCATATTCAAATGATTCCAAGCAAAAATATATAAAAGAGAGGAACAGAAATGCAGTAGTACATACATTAGAACATTAGTAAATGCATAACCTATAGCATACCAACTCTCAAGACTCAGCCCCTTATTCATCTATCCCAGTGGCCATAATTTCTCAAATTTGGGAATAGACCCTCTCTTAGCATAAATTTTCCTTTCCATACAAACAGACCAGTTGATGTTATTAATATATTCCCCAGCTATCGGACCCTACGATCTAGCCAGTGTTGTGCTATTACTTTTCTTGCGAGATGTAACAGATATGCTAATGTTATCTTTCCAAGGAGGTAATATTAAGGTCTTCCTTAATTTGTATAGAACACATACAAATGGTAATAAAATGACATTAGTGTGATAGATTATTAAGGCGGTATCCTCACTCCAATAATGTTCCAATTCCATACACGACCAGAGCATATGTAGCAGGTCAGCATTTAAAGCTTCACATTTTTTGACATTTATGGTCTGGATATACCCTGATTGAATACAAAAATGTTGGTGTCAAACACCCTATGAGTCAGGTACAGCTGCGATAGCCTATGTGCTACATTCAGAGATAGTGTGGGTGTCAAAGTGTCATTTCAATGGTAAAACTCTTGGGTGCCATATGTCCTCCTCCCACTTCTTACTGCCTAGAGGAAATTTAAGCAGGACAATACTCAAAATACTTAAAGAAACCCATGAAATGACCCCAGACAAAAAGGAAGTCTTTTCAATTATTTGTCCAATCTTATTATTTGTAATAAGGATCATTTCAGCTCCCCACTCTATAAAGACAGCATGACAAAGCTGAAGATATACATCTAAGTGAGGAGGTGCATATTCCAGGGCTGTGGAGTCGGCAAGCCGAAGCCCCGACTCCTCAATTTCCCAAACCTCTGACTCCTGACTCCCTCATACGCGGCGCATGTTTAAGTGATAACTTTACTGTAGTAAAATGGTAACATCAGGCTGTTTATCACCTTATGATACAATAATCAAGCTATTTAGGTAAAACAGACACTGAAAAGCAAAAGGGTAACAATTTTTTGATCTTTTGAACACTTGTGGGTAGAGTTGAAGAAAAAGCTGTATTTGTATCCAAGTCCAGTCTACACATTGGGAATGTGTAGAAGAGACCTGGGATTAGATTTTGGTCAAGATATGCTTGAATCTGATTCAGAGCCCAGAAGGATTCAGGATTCCCAAATACTAACAAAATAATAAAAATTAACACTTTGATTTTTAGGAGCAAAACTATAACTAAGCAGATGCTAAATACCTGAAAGTCAAATTTATGTATAAGATTTAAGATGACGGAGTATAAATTTACAGTAGCCTCATGTACAAAGCTGTAGTGGGTGGTGAGATATGGAGCCTGAAAGTCACAAGTTCAAACCCTTGTAACCATTTTGCTTGTCAGTGTAAAATATATTTATTGGATATGACTTTAGAACACAAAAAAATTGTAAATATACAAAACACTGCAGGAACATTTGTGGAGTCTCTGAATTTGTTCTGAGAAATAAAATTGCCTCCATCAGATCCTGCATACATGACCTCACATCTGCTCTCATTGTTTCCAGGCTAGAGAACGGCCTCTCTACACTAACTTGGGTTGGGGGCAAAGCGGTGACCACAAGGGCAACATCTCTAACAATGTCAAGGTATAAAGGAATTGCCTCAGGTCAGTTCTGATGAACGGTTGAACTCTTCTACTTCTTTGGAGCACTATCTTTTCCCCTGGGGCAGCGCTTTGCCTGCTCCATGTCATCAATTACACTCCTCATATGATAAGGCTGAAGATATGGGAGCAGTAGCACTGGCCGGACCCAATTCCTCTTGCTCTTTGCACTGCATCGAACTAACTGGACCAACTTATTATATATTTTGGGAGTCGGTCCATTTTATGACGACTCCAACTCCTGCAAAATAGTCTCCGACTCCACGACTCCGACTCCACAGCCCTGGCATATTCATCACGTAGAGAAGAGAAGGAGACCAGAGTCTTCCTTACCAAGGAATTCTGCAATTTTCCTTTAATCTCCAGGATTCAAAACCTTCCAGAAAAATATATTGGACCAAGATGGATTATAACAAATGAGAGTGTACTGAGCGCCTCCTACCATGCCTTACATATCTTAAAGGAGTTGTCTCATTAAAAGCTTTCAGCCTCTCTCTCTGGCTGGGAGTTGAATTGAGGGGCGTGCTCGCTTGTCTGCCTCTTCTCCTCCCTCTTCCCCCCTCCCCTCAGCGCACAGAAAGCTCTCCTCCATAACTTCTATACAGGAGGGAGGGGGGTTTGCTGCCAGAGTTAACCCTGTGTGTGCCTGCCTAGGTCTGCTGCAGCTCTTGCTGCTGTCTCCACAGTCAGGAGACCGGAGAGGGCTGATCTGAGTGTGGAGCCAGAGCAGGGGGGATGCAAGTGTTCCTATACCCGCTGCTTAGCTTACATTGTCAGAACAGACACAGGGCAGCTGGGAAGTGTTACTATACTCAGGATGTGTCACTAGTACAGCAAAGAATGAACTGTTCACATGCCTTATCTGTTCTATTAGTATAGTGGCAGCTCCACAGACACATGATTATAGTAACACACAGGGTCACTGCTGTCACATCAATCTGTGTAGAGAGCAGGAGGAAGCAGGCACACACAGGGTTAATCCAGGCAGCAGGGACACAGAAGCCAGAGCCCTCCTCCCCCCTCCACTACAGAAGCATTCTGTGCGGGAGGGGCTCTCTGCTCCGACCTGTATTGAGTCATACAGACCTGACAGCCAGTGAGATAAGGATCAACAGGCCTGCTGCTATAGAGATTTTAGAAGCTGATGTAGTAGTACTAACAGGGCTAACTCAAAATCAGTAGGACATTTGTAATGAACATATATTGCAAAGCTGCTTGTTTTTTAACCCCTTAAGCCGAACGCCTGAAAAGTAGTTAATGACCAGAACATTTTTTTAGTTTTGGCCTCCTTGCCTTTAAACAGTTGTAACTTTTTTATTTTTTCAATGACACAGTTGTATGAGGCCTTGTTTTATTCGAGACAAGTTGTACTTTATGGGGGAATAGTTTAAGTACACTTATAAATAATTGCAGTATTTTTATTTTATTATTTTTTTTTTACACCATTCACATTTCACACTTAATAACTTGTTAGATTAATTCTACAGGTTATTACGGTCATGTGGATACCAAATATGTGTAGGTTTTTTTTGTGCGTGTAATTTATGTACAATTATTTTTTATTAAATATTTATTTTTATTTTCTTATTTATGTTTTTGTTCTTTTTTTTTTTTACACTTATGGGTTTTTTTTACTTTTTTTTTTTACTCCCATGAAGGGAGAACTGTTTAACATTTTTTAAATTTTTTTTACACTTCGTAATGTATTAGCATATTCATATATGCTAATACATGCTAATCTGTGTCAGTTTGACACAGGCAGTGATTAGGACAGCACACAGTGCATCCTAATCACTGGCTTCTTACACAGACAGCTCTGGGGCCACGCTAGGTCCCCAGAGCTGACTGTGCAGTCGTTCCCTGGGCTCTGTCGGGTCACTGGGTGATCCGATCACCCGACAGAGCAGGGAAACCCTTTGATTGCGCTGCGGTAATGCACCGCCGCAATCAAAGGGTTAAAGCATCGGGTTGCGGAGGTTTCCGCCGCTACCTGATGCCTGCAGGACATGCTCTGGGGTCAGGGCTGTGTAGCACAGCCCCAATCCCAGCGCAATTGCGGCGCCGGGCGCCGCAAACCTCAATGTCTGCAGCGACGTCAAAAGACATCGCTGCAGACGAACGACCTGAAATGCCCGCCGTCAAAAGACGGTGGGCGGTCGTTAAGGGGTTAAAGATCTTTTAAGGAAAACCCAATCATTGTAGCGAGACAACCCCTTTAATTTCCCTCACACTTTATGCAGTAATTGTAATGTTGGAGCACCACCTAACACAGGTTTAAATTTACGGGCTATGTTCACACGGCTCAATTGCGGGACGTATTTCTCCCCGCAATTACGCCGTGTGTACAGGGGCAGGGCCGCAGCCCGCCGGCCCCATAGACATTCATTGCTAGCGGCACGTATACGCTGTAAATAATTGACATGTCCCTTCCCTTCACGCTCGCCGTATTGTGCGAGTGGGGAGAGGAGACGGAATCCATAGTTCTCTATGAGAACTGTGGATTACCGTAATGACTGGGACGTATTCCAGCCCATAATTCGTGCAGTACAGCGTGAATTACAGGCTGAAATATGTCCCAGAATAAGCCGTGTGAACGTGGCCTGACAGAGTCCATCAATTTCCCATCATGTTGTCTGTTATTTAAACATTTTTTTGTCATTTTTGTCAGAGGCTCCAAACTAAACCTTCAACACAGATATGAAGTGAACCTAAAGTGAAGGAATTTGAGATACATTAATTTAGACCACAAGGATACAATAGAGTAACATTATAAGTATTCTTCCTGGGCTCTAACTGTGATTCAGAACGAGCACCATCTAACAAGTGTAGCATGATGTCCTTTTTAACACTTCAAGCACCTTTGATATCTTTATACTGCACTTGAAATCGGACCAATAAGATCTAAACATATAATGCTAACAAAATTGTGCCTTCTAAGTACCTATACGTTCTTTGGCTCATTAGAGCTCCATGAACCATGCCTGCCTACTGTGGCAGAACAATGGCCAACACTGAATTACTACAAAATAACAAGGTTGTCTCATTTTATAGCTCCAAAGATTGTCAACAGAGTTAATTAACACTAGGGTAAACACACAAAGGCATCTGATTAGCTTGTTCTATTAATTAGAACATTAGCATATTTTACAATTAACAAAGTAGACCTAATAATTGGCAGTTCACTGCAGCGGGTAAGAGATTAGTTTATAGGAACCGAGGTGATGATTGTTATTCTATCACAAGCCAGGCTAATGTGTCCTAATCTTTGCTGCTCTTTTCAGTAAAGTGGGAAAAGGAATTCATTAGGCTTTTCTTCTGCCATCCTCCAGCAGATGTGAGAACACATACATTGCTCCACACCAATTATCCTCTTCATTCTCCACTTTTATAGTGGACTTTGTGAGAAAAATGAGCCATTGGGGTCACATTTTTAATTCCAAATTGTTCAATTGTTTAATTTATTAATATTGAGTGTATATTAATATTTCGCTGGAACGTGCTAATCAGGAAAAGTGGGAGCAAGGTAAATTCAAGCTAGGCAATAGGGTGAATTAAATTTTCTGGCGCTCAGCCATTTCAAATACTTTGAAGTTGTTTGACGTGAAGAATGTATGCCCTTTCTTCTGCAGTCAAACTCGGCACGTCTAATGACAAAAAGACAAGTGGGCCAGCAGACCACCTTTAACTTGTTGGCTGTTCTAACTGTTTCCCCGCCAAATTTTTGGGCGTAAAGATAAAAGTGGTTACTTCTACAAATGTGGTGCGACCCCCCCAGAATCCCCAAAACTTTTGGGCGCTAAAAAGTTCTTTGGGCCGGGGTCCCGCAGCCTTATCACCCAAAGTTTGGAGTGCACCTCATACATTAAAAACTGGTCTCTACAGCTTTTTGAGGCCAGAATTCTGATGCAGCCCAATTCATGCATGACGTCCTATGTCACCATGTGCCACTTAGATAGCAGAGCACACAAACATGGAAAAATACACACAAACAAATTTGGCAAACCTTTTTCCAAAACCAAAAATTAAAATTTTATAGACCCAAACCACCACCCCAACTGTCTCATCACAAAAAATTTTGGTTTTTAGGAAGCACGGGAATGGAAATGGGCAAAATTAGAACTGTCATTCTATTTGGTATGCCGGGTTTGGTTAAATTCTATTTGGAAATTTGGGCGGTCTTTTGGATCTGACTAGGAACCCCCTAAAGGATTTGTAATGGAAAAAAAAAATTTCCAACACACAGACGTGATGTTAAAACAAAATTTCAAAACACCTTTGTCAGAAGGAACACACAGAGGACAAATGAACACCCCGCCCACACCATAAAATTTTGGGTTCTTCCTGAACCTAAGCAAAAAACAATTTGGGGTTTGTCAAAAAAACCAGGGTCAACCCGGGGTTTTCAATGTCTGTCAAGCTCTTCAGCGGGAAAACCCATCCAATCCCAAACCATTGAATTGGAAAAGGCCTGTTTTTCGTATTTTATCTTTTTTTGTTTACATACTGCTTGCTGATCTGGATTGTTTTTTTTTGAAACAAGCAATATTGGGGGCCTTCACACGTCTAGGCAAATCCGGGCCATGAACATGGCCGCCGTGGAACGGCTTGCGTGGAAAAGCCCTCCCCCTCGAAATGAGATGTTCATGTTCAACCCCAAAAACCGGGCCTGAAGAATGAACATTGTTCAATGTTTGTCAGACCGCCAGCGATCTAAAAAACCGCCCGGCGGACCCCACTGCACAGAATCCATATAGGTCCATTTTAAAAAAGTTTTTTTACCCTTTTACAGAGGTTTTCATGGGAAAAGCCTACCGTATTTTAAGGGCTTAAAACTTTGATACATTTGCTTTCTACACAGCACCAATGTCAGGAGCAGGAACAATTACTGACTAGGATGGTAACACACAGACATGATGAATGTGGAGGACACAGTGGTGCAGGACACCTATGACTAGGATGGTAACACACAGACATGATGAATGTGGAAGACACAGTAGACAACACCACTGTCAGGAGCAGGACACCTATGATGGTGGAAAACAACAGACTTGATGAATATGGGAGGGACACATACAAAACACCACTGTCACCAGAAAACCTTGACTAGGATGGTAACATACAAACATGATGAATAGGGGGGACACAGTACACAACACCACTTCGGAGCAAAAAACCTATAACGGGATGGAAACACACAGACATGAAAAATTTGGAAGACACAGTACAAAACACCACTGTCGGGCAGGACACCTATGACAGGAGGTAACACACAACATGAGAATATGGAGGACACAGTACAAAACCCCATTTCCCTTGGAGCAGAACACACTGACTAGGGAAAAACACAACATGATGAAGTGAGGACATATACACAACCCCATGAAGGGGGCGAACCCTAGACTGGGATTTTAAACACGAAGATGAATGGGGGGACACTGTACAAACCCCCAAAACTGTAGGAGGGGAATCTACTGACTTGGATGGTAACACACAAATAAGAATTGGAGGACAATACACAACACCGTTGGCGAGAACCCCTTTTATAATGGTTTAACACACAAAACATGATAATATGGGGGCACGAATAAAACACAACGTCAAAAAAACACCTTAACTAGGATGGTAACAAGACAGATAATGGGGGGGCACAGTAAAAACACCACTGTCGGGAGCAGAACCCCTAGGACTAGGTGGAAACACACAGACATATAAATATGGGGACTTTTACCCCACCCTTCAGAGAGGAAAACACCTATACTGGGATGGTAACAAAAAACAGGAAAAATTTGGAGGACACAGTACACAACACCATGTCGGAGCAAACCCTATAACAGTGGTAACACAACAGATGAAGTGGGGGGGACACAGTACACAACCCACTTCAACATAACACCTATAACGGATGGTAACCACAGACATATAAATGTGAAGACACAGAAAACCAACCCCACGCAAGAAGGACACCTTTGATAGGAATGGTAACACACAACATTAAAGGGAAAACACGTACAAAACCCATGTCGGGAGCAGGACACCATGACTAGGATGGTAACAAAAGACATGAGAAAATGGGGGGACACAGAACAAACACCACGTCTGGGCAAAACATCTACGACTGGAATGGAAACACGACGAGAATGGGGAGGACAATACACAAACCACTGTCAGGCAGAAACCTATTAGGTTTTTAACACACAACTGAGAATGGGGGGGGACACTGTCAAACAAAAACTGTCGGGAGCAGGACTCTACGGAAGGGGGTAACACCAGAGATGAGAATAGGGAGGACACGTACCCCCAAAACCGTCGGCCGGGAACACCATGATAGGATGTTAAACACACAAACATGATAATATGGGGGGACACGTCCCAAAACACAACGTCAGGACAAACACCTATAACTGAGGGAAACACAAACATGAAAATTTGGGGGAGGACACAGTACACAACCCCCACGGCAGACAAACCCCAAATGACTGGGAGGGAAAACACACAGACATGATAATAGGAGGACCAGTACCAAAAACACCACTGTCAGGACAGGAACACCCTATGACTAGGAGGGGAACAACAAACATGATGATATGGAGGACCTTACACAACCCACTGCAGGACATAACACCTATAACTAGGTGGAAAAAACCAAACATGATGAATATGGGGGACACGAAACACAACACCACTGTCTGGAAAGTAACACCTTAATAAAGGGAGGGTAACACCCCCGACTTGAAAAATTTGGGAGGACACAGTACACAACACCACGTCTGGAGCAAAACATCACGACTGGGATGGAAACCCAAAAGACAATAAATGTGAGGACAAAAAGAAACCAACACCACTGTCGGGGAGCCAAACACCTAGACAGGATTTTTCAACAGACAATAAGGGGGGAACACTGCCAAAAAAACTGTCAGGAAGGGGACTTACTGACTAAAAAGGAAACCCCAAAAAGGATAAATGAATTGGGGACACAGTACACAACCCTTGGCGAGGAAACCTATGACTAGGGGTAACAACAAACTGAGAATAGGGAGGACACGTATCAACACAACTGTGGGAGAAACACCAAAACCAGAGGGTAACACAGAATGTGAATGGGAGGACACGTACAAACACCACTTCAGGAGCAGAAACCTATTACTAGGAGGGTAACACAAGACATATGAATTGGGGGGAACCCCCGTACACAACACCACTGTCGGGGAGCGGAACACCAGACTGGGGGTAAAAACAAACAGATAAATATGGAGGACACAGTAAAACACCACGTCAGAGCATAACACCATAAACGGGATGGTAACACACAGACTTGGATAAAGTGGAAACACAGTACACAACACCACGTCAGCGGACACCTATGACTGGGAGGGTAACACACAGACAGATAATATGGGGGGACACATACAAAAACACCATGTCTGGAGCAGAACATCACTGCTAGGAGGGAACCAGACCTTTAAAATGTGGGGGACACAGTACACAACACCCGTAAAAGGGGCAAACACCTATGACTAGGATTTTTAAAAACCCCGCATGATAAAATGTGGAGACACGTACACAACACAACTGTCAGGGCAGGAATCTACTGCAGGGAGGGGAACACACGAATGATAATAGGAGACAAGACACAACACCGTTTGGCGCAGAAACCTATGCTGGGAGGGTAAAAACACAAACATGATAAATTTGGGGAGGACACAGTACTAAACACAACGCGGGACAGAACACCTATAACTAGGATGGAAAACACAGACATGATGAATGTGGAGGACACAGTACACAACACCACCTTTTTCAGGAGCAAAACCCTATACTAGGGTAACACCAGACAAAATGAAGTGGAAAAACACAGCCCAACACAACTGCAGGGAGCAAACCCCCCATGACAGGAGGGTAACAAACGACATAAAATTTGGGGGAAGACACGGCACAACCCAAAACCTCGGGAGCAAAAACACCTATAACTAGGATGGTAAAAAAAGACATGATGAAGGAGGAACAGTACACAACACCAGTCTGGACGGGAACACCTATGACTGGGATGGTAACACACAGACAGGAGAAGGGGAAAACCCCGTACACAACACAACCTGAGCAAAACCAAAACGGGAGGGAACACAGCAGATAAATGTGGGGGACACAGTACACAACCCACGTCTGGGTCGAACACCTAAAATAGCATGGTAACACACAGCATAAATGGGGAGGACATATACACAACACATGTCGGACAGAAAACCCCTATGACTTGGTAACACACAAACAGATAAATTGGGGGGACACAGACACAACCCCACTGTCTGGACATAACCCCTTTTAAAAAGGATGTAACACACAGACTGAAATGGGAGGAACAGACCAACACCACTGTCGGGAAGCAAAACATCATGACTAATGGTAACACAGACAGGAAAAGGGGGGGAAAAGGGACCAAACCACTGTCAGGGGGCGAACACCTAAACTAGGTTTTAACCACAACATGAAAAAGGGGAGGAAATGTAACCAACACACTGAAAGCAAACATTACTGACTGGGTTGGTAACACACAGAGAATGAATAAGGAAAGACACAGTACAAAACCCCGTGGCCAGGAACACCTATACTAGGATGGTAACACAAAAAACATGATGAATAGGGTGACACAGACTCAAAAAAAAATGTCGGGAGCAGAACACCTAAAAATGGATGGTAACACAGACATGATAAATTGGGAGGACCAGACACAACACACTGGCAGGACAGAACATCTATACAGATGGTAACACAAGAGATAATGAATATGAGGACACAGAACAAAACACCGCGGGGCGAGGAACACCTATGAAGGATGGTAACACACAAACATGATAATATGGAGGACACAGTCCCAAACACAACTGTCAGGAGCAAAACCATAATGGGGAGGGGAAACACAGACAGAAAATGTGGAGGAACGTACAAAACCCCCAGTCAGGGCAAAAACCTATGATTTTGGATGTAACCCGACATAATAAATGGGGAAGACACAGTACACAACCCCACTGTAGGACGGGACCCAGATGGGAAGGGTAACACACAGACATGATATGGGAAAGACACAGTAAACAACACAACTCCAGGGCAAACACTAAAAATAGGAGGAACACAACATAATGTGGAGGAACAGACACAACACCACTGTCATGAGCAAAAAACCCTATAACTAGGAGGTAACACAGACAGATGAAGGGAAGACACAGTAACAACACAACTTCGGACGAACCCATAACTAGGGGGTAGCCAGACATGATGAAGGGGAGGACACAGTACACAACACCACTGTCTGGAGCAGAACACCTATAATACAGGAACACCGACGATGAAGGGGGGACATAGTACACAACACCACGTCGGGGACAGTAACACCTATGACTGGGAGGGGAACACACAAACATGATGAAATGGAGACCAGTACACAACACCACTTCTGGAGCGAACACCTATAACTGGATGGTAAAACAAGACATGATAAATTTGGGGGGAAAAAAACCAGTACCCCCAACACCCTGCGGGAAAACGGGAACATCTATGCTAGAGGTAACACAACATGAAAAATGTGGGGACCATTTCACAACACCCGTCTGGAGCAGTAAACCTAAAACTAGGATGGAACAACAGACATGATGAATGGGGGAAGACACATAACAACAAAACCTCAGGAGCAGAACACCTTTAACTGGGAGGTAACCGACATGATGAATGTGGAAGACCAGTACACAACACAACTCTCAGGAGCAGAACCCTAAACTGGGATGGAGCACGACATTTTGAATGGGACACGACCAACCCACTTTTTCTGGGCAGAACCCAATAACTGCATGGTATAAACAACATTTTTTTAAATGTGGGGACTATACAAAACCCCTGTCGGGAGCAGTTTACCCCTAAACTGGAAAAGGTAACACACAAACATGAAAAATAGGAGGACACAGTACCCAAAAACACTTGTCTGGAGCAGAAAACTACAAAAAGGATGTACACACAGAATGTAAATTTGGGGGGACCAGTACGCTCCCCACTGCGGAGCAGAAACATTTTAAAACTAGGAGGGGTAACCAAACTATGAATGGGAAGACCAGTACACAACACCACTGGCAGAGGGAACATTATGACTAGGATGGTAACACAGACATTAAATGGGGAGGAACAGAAAAACACCACTGTCTAGCAGTAAACCTATAACTAGGAGGGTAAACACACAACAGAGAATGGGGGGAAGCCCCTCCCAAAAACCACTGCAGGCGGGAAAACACCTATGCTAGGAGGGTAACACCCCGAATGATGTTTTGGAGGACACAGTACAAACCCCACTGGCAGGAGCGGGGAACATCAAATGCTAGGAGGAAAACACACAGACATGATGAATGGGGAAGACACAGTACACACCACAACTGTCGGGAGCAAAAAACACCATGACGGGAGGGTAACACAGCCCTATGAATGTGGAGGAACAGTACACAAACCACTGCGGAGCAAACACCCAAAAACAGGATGGTAACACACAGACTTTAAATTGGAAGCACGTACAAAAACCCCATTCGGGACAGGAACACCTACGAAGGATGGAAACACACAACTGATGATGGGGAAAGACAGACAAAACCCGGGGCAGGAGCACACACCTACTGACTAATTGTAAAACACAACTTAAAATGTGGAGGCCCAGTACACAACACCACTGTCGAAGCAGGAACACCTTAATGGTGGTAACAAAAAGACATGAAATTGTGAGGACAAAGTACAAACACCATGTCTGGGCAGGAAAAACCTTTGACTAGGAAAGGTAAACACAGACATGTTGAATGTGGGGGCACATACACAACACCACGGGGCAAGGGCAGAACATCTATGACTGGGGATTGGTAGACCAGCAATGAATATGGGGGGAAAAGTACCAACCCCACTTCGGGAGCGAAACAAACTAAAGGGGAAGGTAAACACAGACATATGAATGTGGAGGACACAGTACACAAACCCCCCGGCGGGCGGGAACATCTATGCTAGATGGTAACCACAACGATAATTTGTGGAGGACACATTACACAACACCACTGTCAGGAGCAGAACACCTATGACTAGGATGGTAACACACAGACATGATGAATATGGAGGACACAGTACACAACACCACTGTCAGGAGCAGGAACACCTATGACTAGGATGGTAACATACAAACATGATGAATATGGAGGACACAGTACACAACACCACTGTCAGGAGCATAACACCTATAACTAGGATGGTAACACACAGACATGATGAATATGGAGGACACAGTACACAACACCACTGTCTGGAGCAGAACATCTACTGACTAGGATGGTAACACAGACATGATGAATGTTGAGGATACAGTACACAACACCACTGTCAGGAGCAGGACACCTACATGGCCTTCACCGTGTACGGTTACTAATGGTGGACACTTTCAATACTGCCTGCAGTTTCTTTATGTTTCTCAGGCCAAGTCCACACAGTACACAAAAACGGTCAGATTTTCATCTGTTTTAGTATTTTGAAGCCGTTTAAAACCAGACCATGTATCAAGCCCATAGACTTTAGTAGAAAAAACGACCTGTAGTCTACACAGGTGGGTTTTTTCTTACAGCTCGTCTTGACGCCAGCGGATTTAAGAACATGTTGTATAATCCGGCGGTGTTTTGCCGTCGGTTTTTCGTACATTCAATAGTATGGCCGACGGCAAAAAAACAAAACCGAACGCAGTTTTTACGCAGACAGTAACAAACACGGTCGTGCATCTGACAAAAAGTCGTCAGCTTTCCAATGGTTTTTGTCCTGTGCTGTGTTTGAAGTCTCACAGACCAGGTTATGTTTGAAGGTTCTTAATGTACTTTAGTGAGATTTGACACAAAGTTTTTGGAAAATCTTAGAGACCAAACGAGATGGAGACACCCTGCATTAAATTTAAAAAAAAAAACAGAATTCTTTTCAGCTAACACTCTAGGATCTGTTTCCAGACTGTCGAGTACAACTAAAATTAAAATTGCTTATACTGTCAATTCAATTTAAGTTAGTAATAAAAACCCACAATGTCACCCATATCTGTATCCAAAGCAATATAATTTACACTCAACATTCACAAGCTTCTAACAAGATACTGGGAAGACTTAACAGCACCGAGCAGGCCCGTCATGTCAAGCTCTCCGATGTTACCATCATGTACACATACGCTTTCCCAGGGGCACAGCTTGTCTGCACTGAAATACAAATAAATTAGTAAAATATGCCTTCGCTCACACAACACCATCAATCCTAAGCAGCTCCTAAGGGATCCTGTGACAAGTGCATTTCTTTATGTTAAATTACAACTTTTAGACAGCTGCACATTCCCTAATTATAAATCACTGGGCTCGC
This sequence comes from Phyllomedusa bahiana, assembly GCA_025379985.1. NCBI lineage: Eukaryota > Metazoa > Chordata > Amphibia > Anura > Hylidae > Phyllomedusa > Phyllomedusa bahiana. Next base: position 93,788 of record JAODAL010008432.1, on the reverse strand, counting down.
CCTTTCAACCCCTGAAATGGCAGCCATGTTGGAGTCATCTGTAGAGAGGCATGCCTCTAAAGACAACCCTAATAAAGACATGAAATACTGCCCTCGTTACTTCTCATATCTTGGAGCTCACCTATCAAAACTGTAACATAAAGGGATTGGCCCACAGACATACCCAGGACATAGGGCCAACCACATGAAAAATCTATCACACTTGCTATTAATATGTTAATAATAATAATCTTTATTTATATAGCGCCAACATATTCTGCAGCACTTTACAATTTGGAGGGTGTAGGTACAGACAAAGAAATACAATTGCACCAATGAAAAGCTACTTACAGATGAGACACAAGGTGTTAAGGCCCTGCTCGCAAGAGCTTACAATATCTATTAGGTTGTATTGGAGAGACGAAGGGGAAGAAGTGTCTGAGATTTACAATGTCCAGCCGTGTGACATAAAATATGGGGTTTTATATTAGAATTCTGATGAACGCCACCCAAACAGTACATCTATATACAGTTAAGTGCCGAAGTGAGATGAGTGCGCTAGGAGTGTGGGAGTCTGGGGAGGGGGGGGGGGGGGGGGGGGGGGGGGGGGGGGGGTTAGGCCATTAGGGATCTTGGTAGGCCAGAAGGTTTGAGAAGATATCTCAGGCCCTTTTTAAAGCTATGCGAGTCTGAGTGTGCCTCGATCGCCCGCGGTAGCATGTTCCAGAGAACTGATGCCGCACGTGTGAAGTCTTGGAGACGTGCATGGGAGGTTCGAATCATTGATGAGTGTAACCTGATATCATCAGCAGAGTGATGAGTTTATGTTGTATCCTGTACTGGATAGGCAACCAGTGCAGTGACTGACACAGGGTAGAGGCATCAGTATAGTGGCTGGAAAGAAAGACAAGCCTGGCTGCCGCATTCAGGACGGATTGGAGAGTGAGATTTCACAGAGGGAGACCAATAAGCAAGGAGTTATACAGTAGTCGAGACGATGAGATTAATAAGGAGCAACAATGAGAGTTGTGAGGTTTGTTTCTACATGAGAAAAGGATGGATCTGGAGATGTTCTGAGGTGCAGGTGGACAGGAGCCGGCAGGGATTGGAATAATAGGGATGAAAGACAGATCAGAATCTAGTATAACCCAAGAAGTACGGGCCCTGCTTGCCTAGGATTCTGGTTGTGCCACACACAGAGACAGAAAGGGCAGGGTAAGGTCTGTTAGTAGATGGTGGGGATGACTAGAAGTTCAGTTTTAGTGAGGTTTTAGTTAAGATAACAGGGAGACATGATGTCAGACAGCAGACAGGCAGTCGCTGGTGTTTGTAGCAGGCAGAGTGATGTCTCGGAGGAGGTGTATAATTGGGGTGGTCATCAGCGTAGAGATGGTACGAAAGCCAAATCTGCGATGGTTTGTCCAATGGGGGCTGTATAGATTGAGAAAGGGAGACCAAGACGGATCCCTGAGGAACCCCGTCAGCAAGAGGAGGAGGAAAGAAGGTAGACCTGCAAATGAGAACACTGAAGGAGCGTTAGAAAGGTAAGATAGAACAAAAGAGAGAGACGGTGTCCCTGGAGGCCAATGATGCTGACATGGCTGGGAGAAGTTGTGATCAACAGTGTCATACGCTGCCGAGAGATCCAGAAGAAGCACAATGAGTAGTTGCCTTGAAATTTAGCTGTTTAGGAGATCCATTGGAGACTTTAGTTAGAGCAGTTTCCGTGAGGTGTAGGGTGCGGAAACCTGATGCAGAGGGTCAATAAAGAAGAGAGTTAGCAGAGAGATGCGATGTAGGCGAGATGTAGACAAGGCGTTCCAGGAGTTTGAGTGAAGGGCAGGTTAGACCCATGGTCGGCTAATTTATCAGCGCAGGATGGGTCCAGAGTGGGCTTTTTCAGTAAGGGAGTTATAACAGCATGTTAAACCCCTTAAGGACCCAGCCTGTTTTGACCTTCCTGACACAGCCCTATTTTTTAAATCTGACGTGTCAATTTATGTGAGAATAACTTTTTAACACTTTTACCTAATCCATGTGATCAGAGAATTGTTTTTCCCCCCGTGACACATTGTCTTTAAGTTAGTAAGAAATTTTTAATCCTACAATCCGTTGTTGTTTGTGAAAAATATCAAAATTTTCATGAAAATTTGAAAAATTAGCGATTTTGAAAGTTTCAAAATTTCTGCTGCAAACAGGATAATTATTCACCACAAAATAGTTATATTAACGAGCATCTACCATATGTCAACTTATAGGTTGGCAAAAATTTTTAAATGTCTTTTGTTTTTTTTACGACTGAGGGCTTAGAATTTTAGTAAGTAATTTCTCACATTTTCAGAAAATTTGCATTATATCTTTTTTTTAGGGACGCAACTTCGAGTTCTGACGGGCTTTGAGGGTGCCTGATGTTAGATACCCCATAAGTGACGCCATCTGAGAAACTAGACCTCTTAACGTATTTACAACACTATTTAGGAAGTTTGATAACCCTTCGATAGTTTTTTTTTTCACAGAAATTAAAGCAAAGTGGAGGTTGAAATTTCAAAATTTTCACTTTTTTTGCAGATTTTCAATATTATCCTTTATTCACTGGAAGAACGGTAAATGTGACTAGGTAAATGCAACTTAATATCAAGTCCCCCAGGTCTGCCGTTTTTAGAGATATCCTATATGTGGCCCTAGTTCATTATTTGGCTAAACCATAAGCCCCAGAATAGGAGGAGCACCTACTATAGCCTCTGGGGTCTCATTCAATACGATTTTATTTAGGCAGCCATTTCAGGTTTGGGGACTCCCTACAAATGCTAAAACTTAATAAACACCCTAAAATAGACCGCATATGGAAACTATACACCCTTAAGGAATTTATCCAGGGGTGCATTGAGTATAATAGGACCTCCACAGGTGATCACAATTTTTTTTAGCATAAGACAGTGAAAATTAAAAAAAAAAATTTCCAATAAGCTGCAATTTTTAGCTTAAAAATGTTCATAATATACAAGGAATCCTGGAAAAAAAGAAACCCTAAAACTTTGTTACACAATTTCTTCCAATTTTGCCAATACCCTACATGTGGGTGTAAACTGCTGTTTGGGCGCATGGCAGGGCGTATAAGGTGGGGGAGCGCTATTTGGCTTTTGGAACACAGATTTTGGTGGGCCATGTCCCATTTGCAAAGCCCCCAAAAGTATCAGAACAGGCGAAACCTTTCCAAAGTCGCCCCATTTTGGATTCAACACCCATCAGGATTCTCATCTAGGGATTTACTCGTGCATTTTTGGATGCACAGGTGGTTCATAGTTTTGTTTTTTTAGCATTGGGCAATATAATGGGGGGAAAAAAGCAGTTCGGTCATTGTTTGAGTTTCAATTTTAGCAATGTTTCTCCATGCAGTGTAAATATGTGAAAACTTACTATGGGGGTCAGTACAATTACAATGATATAGATTTTATATTAGTTTTTTTCTGTTTTAATTTACTTTTTACACAGTAGAAATACGTCTATAAAAATTGGCGTTTTTAATGTTTCCTATTCTGACAGACATAACTTTTTTATTTTGCTGAGTGCAGAGCTGTGTATGGATTGTTTTTTGCGGGAGATTTGAAATTTTTTATTGGAATACCATTATGTGTGCATATGATCTATGTTTTCCACTTTTTTATTAAGGTTTTTGTGAGGTTTTGAACAAAATAAGCAATTCTGGTAGTGTTTTTTATCTTTATTTTTTATCAGCGGTCACTGTACGGTATATATGACATGGGTAGCTTTACTCACAGGTCAATACGGTACTGTATACCCAATGTGTAATAGTTTTTTATGTTTTCAACCGCGTTTATACATAACCACTTTTATTCAACAAACCAGGAAAATACGTTTTTTGCATCGGCCATAGGTCAGAGCCAATAACTTTTAAAATTTTTCTGTGCTTGGAGGCTGTGGAGGGACTTGTTTTTGCGAGATGAATTGACGTTTTTTATTAGTATCATTTTTTGGGGGGGTACAAGCTTTTTTTGATCGCTTTTAAATCCTTTTTTTGGAGGCCAGGGAAAAAATACTGCAATCCTAGGGTATGTTTTTTATTTTTATTTTTAACTGAGGCTCACCGTGCAGTAACCGTGATAAGTTAGCTTGACTCTTTGGTTGCGACGATTATGGCGATACCCTAATTTATATAGGTTTTTTTTATTATGTTGAAGCACTTTAAAAAAAAAAAAAGAAAAGTGTTTTTTAGTGTGTAACACAAATTTATGCATCGCATCTTCCTGAGAGTATACATTTTTATTTTTTCCGTATAGCAGAGCTGTATAAGGACGCTTTTTTTGCGGATGAAACGGACTTTTAATTTGGTACAACTTTGCTTTTTTTTTTAGAGTTTTTGATCGCTTTTTATTCCATTTTATGTGGCTGCGGGATGAACCAATAATCTTATTCTGTGATGTTTTTTTTTTTGTTTTTTACGGCGTTATCACCGTACGGGTTAATTACCATGACAGATTTATAGGGCAGGTCCGTTACGCACGCGGCGATACCAAATATGTACTTTAAGTTATTTTTGGATCTTTTTTTGGGCGATTGGCGTTTTGTAAAGGGAAAAAGGGCGGTGTACGTATTTTATTTTAGTTTTCGTGTTTGGTTTTACTTGTTTTTCCACTTTTTTTTTTTTTTTTTCACTTTTTTCACTTTTTCATCGTTATGTTTTACATTTCCCCATAGGGGATTTGAATGAGAGATCTTTAGGAAGGGAGGGAAAGGGAGAGGGAGGGAGAGTAAAGAAGGGGAAGGGAAAGGGAGAGGCGGGAGAGTAAGGAAGGGGAAGGGAAAGGGAGAGGCGGGAGAGTAAGGAAGGGGAAGGGAAAGGGAGAGGGAGGGAGAGTAAAGAAGGGGAAGGGAAAGGGAAAGGAAGGGAGAGGGAGGGAGAGGAAAGGAAGGGGAAGGGAAAGGAAGGGAGAGGGAGGGAGAGTAAGGAAGGGGAAGGGAGAGGACGGGAGAGGGAGGGAGAGTAAGGAAGAGTAAGGAAGGGAGAGGGAGGGAGAGGGAGGGAGAGTAAGGAAGAGTAAGGAAGGGAGAGGGAGGGAGAGGGAGGGAGAGTAAGGAAGAGTAAGGAAGGGAGAGGGAGGGAGAGGGAGGGAGAGTAAGGAAGGGGAAGGGAAAGGGAGAGGGAGAGTAAGGAAGGGGAAGGGAAAGGGAGAGGGAGGGAGGGAAAGGGAGAGGGAGAGGGAGGGAGGAACAGGAGAGGAAAGGGAGGGGATAGGGATAGGAGAGGGAGGGAAAGGGAAAGGGAGAGGGAGGGAGGGAAAGGGAAAGGGAGAGGAAGGGAGGGAAAGGGAAAGGGAGAGGGAGGGAGGTAAAGGGAAAGGGAGAGGGAGGGAGGGAAAGGGAAAGGGAGAGGGAGGGAGGGAGGGAAAGGGAGAGGGAGGGAGGGAGGGAAAGGAGAGGGAGGGAGGAAAGGAGAGGGAAGGAGGGAGGAAAAGAGAGGGAGGGAGGGAAAGGGAGAGGGAGAGGGAGGGAGGGAAAGGGAGAGGGAGGGAGGGAAAGGGAGAGGGAGGGAGGGAAAGGGAGAGGGAGGGAGGGAAAGGGAGAGGGAGGGAGGGCAAGGGAGAGGAAGGGAGGGAAAGGGAGAGGAGGGCGTGCCCGGGTCGAGGGGAGGGCACGGGAGAGGGAGGGAAAGTCGAGGGAGGTACACGGGAACTGCGGACAGGGCGCGGAGGCCCTTGAGAGGAGGGACACGGGAGTTGCGGGACAGGAAAGGGATGCGGAGCGGAAGGGATGCGGAAAGGAAGGGAGCCGGAAAGGAAGGGAGCGGAAGGAAGGGAGCGGAAGGAAGGGAGCGGAAGGAAGGGAGCGGAAGGAAGGGAGCGGAAGGAAGGGAGCTGTCGGAAGGGAGGGAGAGGGAGGGACAGAATGACGAAGAGAAAGATATATAAATTTAAGGTAGAAACTGTAGATATGAGAGAACTGTAGATGGGATAGATAGGAGACAGATGATAGCTAAAATTAGATAGATGCTATAGATGGTTATGAGATACAGTATATGGACATTAGAGCTAGATAGATATGAGATGGATGGATGGACGGACGGACACACAGTTGCAGGGTAACATATGGCTTTTCAGGAGATGACAGCAATAATCAAACCAACTGAGCACACAATAACCATCTGGGTTCAGCAGCGCTTTGGATAGAAGAGATGACTAGAGCAAGGGCATGTCAGCTCTCCAGCACCTGATGACACCGGGTCATTAATGCACAGCAGGACCTGTCACTCCCCATCTATTTCTTCCAGTAACATGCTAGCATTGCCAGTAAGGGCCCCATTATACACCTGTTTGTACAGTAGCTTCTGCTTTCCTTAAACAAGAAAACATTTGCGATCTCTCTAATTATGTGTCATCTAAACAGAAACATTCAAGGCATTAGCCTCTCATGCAACAGCCTCCACGTTCAGCTTATCTTTCACAATGGAAAATATGACCCATCAGATAAAACAATGCGAGGAACATTAGATCCATATTTGCCTTCTGTCCTTGCAGTGACTATTAAAATGAATCAATAAAGAAAACAAACATACGGCGTGTTTAGCCAGATGTTAGCATTGTATTTTGGCTTTGGGCATGGTGCGGAAAACATTGGGAAGGATCCAAGATAACGACGGGTAGGAAAGGGGGGATTACTAAAAGATGCAGCCAGGAGAGAGGAGAATCGAGGCCAGAAGAGAATTAAGAAGATAATTAACCCATTCAGCAAAACAAGGATTTGCAAGAAAATTCTAAAGCCTTACAAAACCCAATCAAAGGGGATTGTAATTGTCATCAGTAATAAGGAGAGAAAGAGGGATGAGAGACATTAAGCCTAAAATAAAAGCCGCTTTATATATACTTAACAAAAACGCAATGAGCAACATTTATAATATATGCAAATGTTGCCAAAGATTTTTCCATAAGGGCATCTTTCATGTGGGAAACATTATTTCTCTGTACGGCAGAATTAAAGAAGCTATTGAGAGAGTTAGCAGGGTGCAGTGCTATGAAGGACGGAGGTGGACAATAGATTGCTATTTCAGAGCCCAATGAAAGACATGACTTCAGAAGCTACACAATTTGTGTGTGTGAATATAGAGGTTCTCATATACCCTATAATTAACCTACTAAATAGTACATACAAAACGGGGGTAAAATAGATAGCAAATTATTATTCAGCTTTCTCCAGAAACTTTTATGGCTTAGCACCATTCAACTTCTGGTACTAAAGTCAACCTGACAACATACCTTACATGGTGGTCTATATCCTTACTGGTGAACATTAAAGGGGTTGTCTCACTACAAGGATTGCTTTTTATGTTAAAGATCTTGCAAAAACAAGTCACTTTGCAATATATCCATTAACAGTGTCCTACCTATTCCTAGATATCCCCTCTTGTATGGGCTGCATCAGCTCCTCCGGTCGCTATAGCCACAGACCTGTTTCATCTATCCCGATAGGCTGCCAGCACTGGTTGCTATAGCTACAGACCTGGCTTCTACTGCAGCCTAGTGGAAGCCAGTAAACACACCCCTGAATTCAAAGTGAAACCAATAAAAGAGGACGAGGAAATAAATCAATGTAGCGAGACAATCCTTTAAGCACATTGTATGTATGTATATATATATATATATATATTATATATATATATATATATCATATATATATATATTTCCCATTTAGTTAGCATACAGCAAGTTAACGCCCCGACTTTTTTACATTACATCTAAAATGAATGCTTACATTATTGGAGCAAAAAAAAAAAAAAAAAAACTACAGAAGTTGCCCCACCATGCTGGTTTACAGGCAGCTTCAGATTCATGCTGCCTCACTTCCCTGGTCTGACTGTGGGTGGTTCTATAGCAGTGATTAGCATATCAGCTCCGTATTTCAAGCTCTCCTAATTGCACTGACATGACTGCAGGAGATGTAACCTATAGTGTAGAAGGTGCTCAAAGTAAACAACCAAGGTTAATCTCCTTTGTTAGGGCACGTTTATACGGCGTATTGCTACGTGAACAGGTACAGACTGCAATACGCTTTCATTAGCGTTGGGGAAAGTACATACTTGCAAGCATGCACTTTCAACGTGAGGTAGCTTTCTACCTCCTATAGACTTCTGAAAGAAGTGACAGGGAACTTCTTTTAATGGATATACATCATGCACCAAGAAATAAGATTTTAAAAATCAGATTTTAAATCTGTGCTTCAATACGCCCGACATGCGCGCCGCAATTACAGTAATTCATAGCTCTTATAGAGAGCTATCAATTACATTTTGTCTCCCACGGCATACAATACAATCGTATTGTACACCAGGGCGTACTTCTAAAACACCAGGAGTATTGTGGCGCGTACAGTACGCGCCCCAATGAGCCATGTGAACATACCCTTAAAGATAACACACACTGTTCTCAAGCTACCGGCTGTCCTGTGATGAGGTTACTCCCTGCTTTCTGTCTAATCCGGAAGAGAAAGCAGGATAGTAACCTGAGAAAATAGTGTGCAGATAAGAGAGATTTTATCTCCAGACCAAGGAAATCTCAAAAAGTGAATTAATTTAGAAAAAGTCTTGATTTAACGTTCTCTACATGTTGAAAGCTAATCTATGCAGTGAGACAACCCCTTTAAATGTAGTTTCTAACAAATTTCTATCACTAATAAGGTGGGTTCACACACTGCAATTGAAAAACAAAATGCAATAAAAATACAAGCACTTAAAACGGCATGCATTTTTTTCCTAAAAAAAAAACAACACACACTTTAGTTGACCCCAATTTCATCTGTATTCCATATTAGTGTCAATTATAAAACTACCTGAATTAAAAAAACAAAAAAAACAAACCTGAATGCATTTTGGATGCAGTTGAGAAACGCAGTAAAAACTCAATAAAAATGCAGCAAGTGAACTCAGCCTTAAAGGGAATCTGTCGCCAATTTTTTTTTACTTATTAAATCAAGCCCCTGATCCATATTCTTTTCCTCTCAGTCGTTTTTATTTCCTGATTGTAGATTTCTCTATTCGGCCGTCTATATATGATTGTGGGGAAGACATTCTTGCTTGCACTGCTTAACAGCAGTCAGAGAGATACTTTACAGCAGCTTCATGCACATAGGATTCTTAAGACAGATTCTGTCCCATAGACTTGTAGAGGAGAGTTTTCACTGTGAAGGGAAGGGAGAGGGGATCTGTGACATCTCCTCGTGTGACTGATGGATTCGATGTTATCTGTACACAATGGTGCCTCCTTTCAGGTTGACCCTGCTTTTACGGATAATGAGCACATTGCTGAAAAGCTCTCTAAACAGAACAGGAAGTGTCAGACAATTATTAGGCTTAGTGGCCAAAGTGAAAACTGCAGGACTTAAGAATTATAAAAAAAATACTGAAAGTGATCTGGAAAATTAAAAAAAAAAAAAAAAAAAAATCCTAAAAAAATGTGTTTAACATAAAAATGTGAATTAAACAAGTCATTTTTTGATAACACATTCCCTTTAAACTTAAACTATGACAAACTACATGTTACAGAGTCACAAAATCAGCAACACCCAACACTGAACACTTAATGGAGTCAAAAGGTAGAATGAGTGCCAAAAAGTGGTATACGAAACGGATGACTCAAAAGAAGAGAAAAACATTATAGAGAAGACCTGACTGTCACACCTTAACTAGAGCAGCTCTCATCGTCCATCATCAGGTATATAATGGGTGGCGGTGTCAATCATTTACATGCATTTGGTAGCAGCAACCTTCGAGTTCACTTACCTTTAAGAAAACAGAAACCATCTAACTTATTTTTAATTTGTGAAACACAAAAACGTCATAAACAGCAGACACCGCCAGAACAGTGACTCCTTGTTCTTTCCATAGCATGCTGCAGGCTGCAGACAATCCACTAAAAAGGATCCAGCACCAGCTACTAACAGAATAGCTCCTGGTTGAGCAATGCTTTACATAGCAAAGTAATGAAAGTAGAAAGAAGAGTCCAGCTCCCACATCTGCTCGTCCTACTATTCCAGCAACAGCTTCTGTATGGATCGGATGAGAAGCAAATAGAAGGCCAGCTAGGAGCGTCCAGCATCCACTGCCAAAGAGGGCTTTACAAAGGTTCGTGAAAAGGCCTGTGACGACCGAATGCAACAGGATATTCACAAGGTGATAGCTCCATGGTTCTAGGCCTCCAAAGACGTAGTTACGGCGAACAGATAGAGTGCATAGTGGACGGTAGGATTTATGGCTGCCACTGTGAGTAAGTAAAGTGCCCCAAAAATCATTCAAGAATATTTGGATCCACGGAGTTTCTGGAAGCAGATCTTGATTTGTCTTGATTGCCCGGCTAAACAAAAAAAATAAAAAAAATCACAAGAGAATTAGAATATATGTAAAAACGTTCAATTACAATAACATTCTAGACTCTAGATTCTAGAGTATCAATGATTATTTACTAGCCAGGACCAAAGACCAAATACAAAAATACAAATGCTACATCAACTCTTATTTCCAATGACCAGCTATAAGGAAGTAGGGGACCAAAGTGGACATCTACTTTGATTACATTCCTAGTCATGCGTCCGTGCTCAACCCAATTAAATCGTTGGCTTGCCACACTACGATTAACATATTGCTTAATAGCCAACACTTTGGCATTTAGTATTATATTCAAGTCAGTAATGACAGGCAATGCACTAGAGAAGAAGCTATGCAAGCTAAATGGCCTATCATGAGAAGCCTGACCGTTAATGTATTCAAAATGTCAGTACCTAGGCTAGCACATAAGTAACAAATATATCACTTTTTAGTAAGTCTGAAAAAAGGGGACTGTGCATAATGAAAAAAAATTATATTTAATACAATTATAAAAAAAAAATTATATTATAATATATATATATATATATATATATATATATATATATATATATACACACACACACAAACACACACACAAATATACACACACAAACACACAACAATATACACACACAAACACACACACATACACACACACACACACAACCCCACACACAAACACACACATATACATACATACACAAACACACACATATACATACATACACAAACACACACATATACATACATACACAAACACACACATATACATACATACACAAACACACACATATACATACACACACACACACACATACACTCACACACACACACATATATACATATATATAGTACATATAGAAATATATATATATTACATATATACATATACACACACACACACTTACATAGATACATACACATAATCAGAGCTATAGTATATGTATTATTGTTTATTTTTATATTTCTAATTTTGTTACTGTTATTATGTTAGTCCATAGTTTTGGCTTATTTGTCCATAAACATAAATATGCTCTGGACTTGGTCACTACAATTTGTGAACGGAAATGTAATTAAACACTAAAAAGGTCACAGTGGAACCATTTTGGATACAAATGATCAGCCAATATAGAACAACTGGCCTACAGAGCCAAGCAAACCATGTCTAATACTCTGTATTCTAAAAACCAAATCCACACAGGTGTAAAACAAAGGATAGGGCTAAAAAAGAAAGGCAATAAAAAATGATTAAAAACACAAACCAGTAAGTAAAAGGAGAAAATTACAAACTGGGTATTGGGTCAAGTGTTCTGAGCCTGTGGTTCAGTTAACACAAACTTTGCGGTTCGTAACAAAACATGTAAAAGTGATTAAAACAATGTTAACTTTTATAATTGCAGATCAGGTTTTACAGCATGCTTTCTACATGATCTTTGGGTGTAGTACAATGTATTTAAACGCTCACTGCTACTCTAAGCTCATGTAAGACTTTAAGATGGTACATCTGGTAATACTGGCAACGATACATAATATATATTACATTTTCAAATATAGTCACCATAGAAATGATCAAAATATTCACTTTACTTCCTTGAGACACATACAGAAGACATTAGATAATTCAAAGTATGAATACCAATCACACAAGATCTTAAATGCCAAGAAAAATAATGGTATTGTATATATTTTTATAAAATTCTCCATTTCACCGTTTATTTTAGGTTCTAACATGATGCGCACTGGTGACAAAATTCAAATCTCTCCATTCTTTATAGACATTACACAATTTTCAGTAATAGGGCCATTTACTTTGCAACAAACTAAAAATAAAGGGGAAATATTGAAGAAAAAAAAAGTAATAAAATGGACCAGTGATCTACTACTGAAAGTCAGTGGACACTTAAAATTTAATTCACAATATTAATAATGAAAAAATGATAAAAATTAAACGTGTATAAGTAAATAAAAAAAATACTGAAAATAGTTTCGTTTAACACAGAGTAACACTACAGTCGGACGAATTAAGGAAAGAAAAATTACAAAAATTCAAGATTAAACATTTGAAGACCATCACTTTCTCTTCCCAAAGCCATTTATGTAATTTCTATACTAATATAAAGATTCTTACAATTAATAATCAATTACGTCCCTGTGTGCTGTGGAACCTTTGTTATATAACAGATACCCGAGTTGCAACACTCCTTTCCACAAGCACCGCTTGTGCTTACCATTGTGCTGGACACGATATATTTATTGCATACAAGATAAACTTTTTAGTGCATTATGGCAAAAATGCTGTTCAAGGTTATGTTCACATGGGGTGGATGTGCTACAGATTTTAGGATTTTTCTAAATTTACTTCAATAGAAGGCAAAAATCCGCACTAAATTCTGCAAGCCAGGGCTGTGGAGTCGGTGTTCTAAAATGGACAGTTAGTTCAATGCAGTGAGTGCCAAGAGGAATTGGGTCTTGCCAGTGCTACTGCTCCCATATCTTCATCCTCATCAGATGAGGAGTTTAAGTTTGAAAAGTATTTGGATGACATGGAGCAGGTAAAGCAGGTAAAAAGATTCCAATCCCATAGCAATCGGATTGACCAGATTTCAGCGAAATGTTTCACATGTTCTCAAAGAAGTAGAAGAGTTCAACCATTCATCAGAACCGACTGTGCATGAGGAAATCCCTTTATATCCTGAATGTGTAAGAGATGTTGCCCATTTGATCACTGCTTTGCCACAAACCCAACTTACTGTAGAGAGGCCGTCCTCTAGCCTGGAAATAATGCAATCAGATTTGAGGTCATCTATGAAGGAGAATATGATTATGGTGATACTATTTCTCAGAACAAATTCATAGATCCCACAAATGTTATTCATGTGTATTCAGTACGTTTTTTTGTTGAAAACGGTTTTTCCCCCACTTACTGCAGTGTTTTGTATATTTACAATATATTAAAGTTCTTTGTGTTCTAAAGTTGTATCCAATAAAAATACCTTAATAGCTTTATTATTGTATCATAAGGTGAGAAAAAGCCTGATATCTTTTTACCTCAGTAAAGTTACTTAAACATGCGCCATGTATGAGGGAGTGGGAGTTAGGGAAATTGAAGATAGTAGTGGGTAGACGAACATTGGTTATGATTAAGGATCTTTTCTGATCTGAAACGAGTCAACAGGGGCGTCTGCTCCATGCATTTATTTGTCTTTGTGGTATATTTATCCTGTTAGCCTCCTATTTTTAATGGATTTTTGAAATAAATAAATAAATATACATTTTTATTCTACTCTGCATCTTCCATAATTGTGGCTGGTGTTAGTCTACCCACTACTATGCTGTGACACAAGGGGAGTTTGAGGACTCGCCTTATGACCGTGCCGCACTCAAGATTCCAGCTGAGCTGAAACATTTTCTTTGGATTTGCAGGGAAATTGAGGCGTCGGAGCTTTGGCTTACCAACTCCACAGCCCTGCTGCAAACAAACCTTTCCTGTGAATTCTACCTTGAGGTCAATGCAGAAAATGAATCCACGACCAAACTGTGCATTAAAATCCTCAGCAATTTCGCTCCATGTAAACGTTACCAACCGTATGTTCCAGAGTAAAAATCTACAGCGCTTGTTCTAGTAAATTTTGTAGATTTGTAGAGCAGATTATGTGCATTGTAAAAAGCAAAAAAAGAATTAAAAATCTACAATTACGGATTCTGCAGCGGATCCACAGCGTTTTCACAACAAAATCTGCAGGAATAAAATGTCAAATCTGTAGAAACATAAATCTGCAGCACTGTTCAACTTCAAAGCAATTTTTTTCTGCATTATGTGGATAACGTTTCTTAAAATTTCTTCAACATTGCTGCTACCGTAAGGCTTAGTTCATATCATTGACTACAACGAAGTCAATGGAATTTCCATCCTGCTACTTCTTGCCATCATTCTAATATAGTGCTGCATGCTGCGGTATTTTTACGAAATTTTTGAAATAATCTATGCTGGAGGCTCAGAGCGTAACCTACAACACAGATGTTAACTGTGGATTTTCTGCAGCAGATTTGCATGCAAAAATCCACAATGTACATGTCCATAATGCAATGTGTATTCAACCAAATATGCAACATCAATCCCCAAATTATACCAAGAATAAAAGCACTCAAATTATTATGTATTAGATCTGGATTAAAAGGAACTTAAGTATAGCTTCAGATATCTGCAATGTCAAATTTCCTCTGAAGTTCCGAACAGAAACTGGAAGATGCTACATGGGAGGCGAGCTAGCACTGTAAAGTAACTGGAGCTCCACATGAAGATATGAAATATTTGTGCATTCATTATACAATGATTGTACTTTACTTGCTGTAGACTAAAAAGATTGCCCGTATGCAGAGGCACAGCGAGCAGAGGGACACTTCCCAGCTTGGCTAGTGGTAACCTATCAATGTTTAGGAGACCCCATATTAATGATCATCGATTACGCTGCAGTTTACTTGCAAAAGGAGAACATGTTTAGCTTGGTCCTAAAGGACCACAGATTTTAAAAGCCTTTGTCTAAGCTAAATAGGTCATTTAAATTGGTCAACAGCATCAATCATTTGCCCTCATAGATATTTAAATGAAGAGAACAATGCGACTTTTCTATAAGCAACTGCTGAAAGGACGACCTCTTCTCAACAGCCATTTAGAGAAACAAAAATCCTAAGCAACAGGAAAGAATTTTTTTTTTTTAATACATTCTATGGCCAATGAAAGATGGAAATTACACACACACACATATATATATATATATATATATATATACTATATATATATATATTATATATATATATATATATATATATTATATATATATATATATATACATACGTGTGTAATTTCCATCTTCTATCTATCTATATATATATATTTTTTTTAGCCCTGAGATTTGGACAGATATATACAAGTTATAATGTTAGCAAAGAGCACTCCTTGTATGCAGGCTGCCATTGTCTCCACTTTAAGCAACAGATATAGTTTCACAACTATTTACAACAGAAACCTAATAAAACGTTAGTATAAAATTATGAATTTGCTGGTTAACAATGAATTGAACTTCACGTTTATAGGCCACCAAAGTTGAACCATCCTATGATGCCTAATTGAAAGCTTAAGAGCAAGTCAAACATCTGTGGCACCTTGGCTGTCAGAGTACATATGGTAGATTTAACCCTTTAATTACTTTAATTTCCATTTGGATAATTGTCGATTTACAGGAACCGTCACTTTTTTTTTCTCCTCTCGATATCATATGAAAGTTTGTTCTTTTCCAGACCAGTTTTATCAGTGGCACCATTTTGGGTACATATAATTTATTAATGTTTATTAACTCTTTCAAGGAAGAGGAAAAAAAAAAAAAAAAGACAGCAATTTCACCATGAACTTTTATGGCAAATATATACTTATTTTATTTTTTCTTAATTTTCTTCCCTTTATTTCAAGACCTATAATATTTTTATTTTTCTGCTCTGAGCTGAATAAGGGACCTCTAGTTTTTAATATTTTTTTTTATTGACACTTGAAGATTTAAACAAGCAGCCACCTGATTACCAGACAACTCACTCGTATCCCAATTTTAAAGTTATTTAATCCCCTAGTGAGAAATTTATTTATTTTGTAAATTGTCCACAGGTATCAAAATACCAACAGCCTCTTCTTTGACATTTAAAATGCACGCTTCATGGGCGTTTTACAAACCAGAAAACACACAAACACAAAAGTGCCCCACTGATTCGATTGGAAAACACATAACTGAGCACATGGTCCGCTTTGGCATGTCTTGTTTTAAGCAATATTCATCACATAAAAATTTTTGAATTGTAGGTCACTTCTTGTTGCATAAACATTCATTTTAGGTGCCTAATTTTACAATTAAGAGTCAAGGGGGATCGCAAAAATACAATTATTTTTATTTTTTTTTTACATGTACTTGGTGTCTTCTGGTTATGTAAACGCAACAAAAAAGCATTAAAAATTAATTTTTAAAAAACCCGCAAAAACATGAAAAACCTCTAAATTAAGTACTCTTTCCCTAGGGAGAATTGCATGCAGCTAAACTTGAGACAGTCAGCCAAAACAATGCTGTCTAAAGATCACCTGTATAGTTTTAGAATAACTGCTTGAAGACACATATATGACTGTGTATAGCATCATAAGAACCTTCTCTCTATAGTTAGGTCTGTGCATTTAAAACGTCACCTAAAGGTTTCCATTTAGCATAACACAATGTGTATTCCATAAATGACATCACACCAACTAGGATTTCATCAGTATAGATGACTGAGTGGAGAAAAACCAGTGCCAACAGCTGAACATTGCGAAGGATTCTGAAGACATGCCCCCCTCTGAAGGTGCAGTGCTGCCATGGAGGCACCAAACTCTACTTGGTGATCATTATTCAACATGACTTGCCAGGAGTCAGAGAAGAAAATGTAGTCATGAGAAATTCTCAAGAATACAGGATAAGGATTTGGGAATGGAACTTCAGGGAATACTTTTAATTCCATTTTTATTGCCTTAATTGTAGATGGTCTTGAATATAACTGAATTGCTGTCCATGGGTAATGCTTAGCAGCTGGTATTTTCAGTGTTAGCTGTATTGTAGTCTAGGTTTATCCACCTCATTTGGGCACCTCCTCTGTCTTCCCCCCCTATGCTTTACTCTGCAGCTCTGCCTGATTGACTGCTTTGTATAATCAGAAGACCACCACAAACCCAGTCAGAATCAGACCATGGACAGAATTACTAAAAACCAAAAGCAGTAGTAAGCATTGTTACCTTGCAGTGCTAGAGTCCTAGGTTCAAGTCTCACCAAGAAAAACATCTGAGAAAGGGGAACATCTCTCCAGGAGGAGAGCACCAGTTAAGGCGTGTAGAGTTAGGCTATGTTCACACGGCTTATTTTGGTACTCATTTCTGCCCGTATTTCACGGCGTACTGTGTGAATTACGGGTGAAATCCATTCCATTCTCATAGAGAACTATGGATTCCGTCTCCTCGCGAGCGGGGAGAAAGTGACATGTCAATTATCACGGCGGCATACACGCCGTGGATAACGAATATCTATGGGGCCGGCGAGCGGTCGCCCCCCCCCCCCCCGCCGGGCGAAATCCGTCCCACAATTCCGCCGTGAATAAGCTGTGTGAACATAGCCTTAGATTGCCTTTTAGCCCTCTACTAAGCATATGCATATCACAAGGCATTATGGGAAAGGAGCTGGGAAGCTCACTGTGCCCTCTGTTGGATGTAACAAACCCTCAATTTTCTTCTGATTCACTGAATCTTTGAGAACCAAAAAGGAATATTAGCCAAGCCAATATCGCTCATCTACATATGACCGTTTCGGGGTTTTGCCCCTCACAAGTTTAGAGCAGAGTGATACTGGCTTGACTAGGTGGGAGGCAATGAGTGGCTGAGATAGGGGAACATCTCTCCTAGAGGAGAAAAACCTCTGCAAGGAGTTTGCATGTTCTACCTGTGTTTATGTACTTCAGTTTCCATCAGGTACTGAAAGGATAATCTGAAATTTAGATTGTGAGACCCAATGGGGACAGGGAACTACTTGAGATAGCAATATCGCTGTACAGAGCTATGGAACACAACGGTGCTATACAAATGAATAAACTAAATATTCATTGTATCTCAGCCGTACATATACAATTAGATGTCAATTCTGGAAACCTGCCAATGCCACTATTTTTCTGCAATGCGCTTACCTACCACATAGTCCTATTCAGACATATCATATAGGATGTGAGCATAATGCGACAATCCATACTTTTGTATCTCCCATTGTATAGTAAATCACGTTTCATGTTCATTTTAGCCTCCAGTCAAATGGAAGAAAGGAGATGCATCTGTTTACACTAACCTCAATTGTTCCTCCCTGGTAAATTGTAACGCTGGAACGTGTAAAAGTAAAATTCTATCAAGCTGCAGAGGATGGATATACTAAACCTTAAGGGTGTTCTGGTTTGGAAAGGAGCCAGCATAAAGGAGCATCACATTTCCATGATTATCGGAGATATGTGAATGATGTCAGACAACAGAAAACACTGCTGAAATACATGCAAGTCACTAATGCACCTAAAAGCTCTGCCATGCAAGCGGCCAGAACCTGTTTACAGACTGTATTCAATGGATAAGAATTGCTACGATTCATATTATTTATTATATACACATTTTCAGGTTAACATTTGTTTAGTTTCATGCATTTTCTCTGTATTTTGAATACAACGTTCTGCTAATAGGATTTAGAGCAGGGATGGGAGCCTTTCTTCTGCCAAGTGCTATTTGGATGTTTATGAAATCATTCCCGGGCCATACAAAATCATCATCTTAGCCTGGTCAAAATCTAATTAATTCATCCCTAATATGATGGCTCCTCTCGCTGATCAGCAGAAGCACACACAAACATTACTGAATGGACGAGTACATCAGCAGCAATTCTCACCCATGCCATTTCCCCGCTACAACACATCGGGGGGAAAGAAGGTATAGAGGAGAGTATTAAAGGGGTTGTCTCATCTCATAATTTCATAAGATGCATGAATGAAATAATGCTGCTTTGCTCTGTCACTTCCTGGTCAAGCTGTCTGTAATTAGCATATGAGCTCTGTTTATTCAGACTTCTCTGTTTATTATGTTGATTAGTCTAGATTAAATTACCTTCTACCAGGAGAGGAGAAGCTGCAGAGCTAAAGTAAGCAATAGTAATTAGTCTTTTTTCTGAAAGATCAGATAACACACAAGCTCTCACACTGCCAGCCAGGACCTGTGTGATGACCTCACTCCCTGCTATCAGATAGAACAAACAGCAGGGGAGAAAAAGTACACAGGTCAGTTACTTGGGGAACCAGAGAGCTCAGAAGATGATAAAATCCCTTGTAGCTTCTTAACAAAAAAACAACAAAGCAATATATTTGTAAAACATCTTCATTTAGTGTTCGCTACATGTTGAAAGCTAATCTTTGTAGCGAGACAACCCCTTTAGCTCAAGTGCTGTATCTCTCTCCATCGCCTTCCCCTACCAAGTTTACATGCAATTTTCCAGAGTTTCCATTTCCTCAACACTGATATCCACAGCTCCCCCAACATTAAGAAGCATATTGGGGAAGAACTGGCATGGACTAGGCTAGGCTGTTACCGATGCGTTTGATATGGCCGTCACCTAACAGTGCATGTGTAGTAGTAGCACATTGTAAAGCAGCAACATGAGCAAAATCTACTAATGCACAAGCTCCTGACACTTGGCTTCGCTGACTCGGGGCCATCAAACATATAAGGCCCTCGGGACAGGTATTTCCCACCGCGCTCTATTCCTTGTCACCACCACTGAGGATCTGTGGCAATGCTTTGGTACTGTGACTCTTAGGGCATGTCCCCACGGCAGAGGACAAATACCGGTCGGTTTATCCGGTTTGTGTGCTGTGCAGGAGGGGGGAGGGGGAGAAGGGAGAGGGAGCGATGAGCAGAGAAAAGCCCTCCCCCTTCCAATTTACATGCACATATTCTTTCTGAAAACTGGACGGAAGAATGTGCAGGTACAATCACTTTCTGGCGGCCCGCAGGCGGAAAATACGTCGGGCAGAAAACCCGTGCAGTGCGGACTGCTGCACGGCTTTTCCAGAGAAGCCTGTTGTGCAGCCGGTTTTTCAAACTGTCTGCAAAACCGCATACCGTCTGAAAAACCGGCCGCAAACCCGTGCCTTGGGGACATGCTCTTAACTATCTGACTGGGATATCTTTGAATCTCCAAACATGCTATGGAAACCTTCCATTTACTGCAATGGGACTGTAACGTGTATATGCCCAACATACAGGGGTGTCGCTATAGGTGGGGGAGAGGTAGCAGTCACTATCGGGCCTTGCAGCCTGAGTGGGCCCAAAAGTCATTGTGCCACGTAAGGAGATACCAGCATTGTGACACATGGTAGCTGTGGGGCCCATTTCACTTTTTGCACTAGGGCCCTGGAACTTCAAGCTATGCCTCTAATAACATATGAACAAATTAATTTGTTCATTTATGGGCATTTCCTCTCAAACGACAGTCACTGTTAAAAAATATATATATTTTCCAAAGAGCAACTTTTCACTACAGTGGGACACTTCTGGAGTTCTGCACTGAACAATCTACATACATGTAAATACTGGCGTTAATCTGTCCCCTAACGCATCATCTTTATCTATGTTCTCATTTTAGTCATGACCCTGTGGCACAGAGGACACAAAGTTGCAAGCACTGACCATGAAGGTTTACTGAATCGCAAAAAGCTCACACCGGGATCTCCATATGCTGCTGTGTAGTGCAGATGCCGTGTTCCTAAGGGAGAATACTTCTAGAATATGGCAGGTGGTGACTTTTTTGTGAATACTAACACACGATACTAAGGGCGTCAGCATAGGTGTCCTTTATTTAAGATCCCAGTGTTCGAGCATCACCACAACGTTTCGACTCACATCATGAGTCTTTATCAAGCTTCATAAGTATTTATTGATTGGTATTTTTTGTGAATTCTTTCAAAATTCATGAAGAAAATAGAACATTTGTGTGCTCCCACATAACTTCACAAACATAATATGGTGTATTACTACAAATCAGGCCATAATGGGTAAAAATAAACTGGATAAGTCATTTAACAGTAATAAGAAAAACAAAAATGCACCACAAATTTTGTACCAGTTTATCAAACATGTCAAGTGACAGATTCAACAGAAAAAATAAAACTTGATCATATGAGTGATCTTAACTTTTTGATATAAAATGTCTTAAAGGGAATGTGTCATCAAAAATGACTTATTGTTTAACTCACATTTTTATGTTAAACACATTTTTTAGGAATTTTTGGTTATGTTTCTTTTTAATTTTCCAGATCACTTTCAATATTTTTTTTAAGAATGCTTACAGTCATATGAAAAAGTTTGGGCACCCCTATTAATCTTAATCATTTTCAGTTCTAAATATTTGGGTGTTTGCAAAAGCCATTTCAATTTGATATAGCTAATAACTATGTGCATGAAGCTGCTGTAAAGTATCTCTCTGACTGCTGTTAAAGCAGTGCAAGCAAGAATGTCTTCCCCACAATCATATATACAGTCATATGAAAAAGTTTGGGCACCCCTATTAATCTTAATCATTTTTAGTTCTAAATATTTGGGTGTTTGCAACAGCCATTTCAATTTGATATATCTAATAACTGATGGACACAGTAATATTTCCGGATTGAAATGAGGTTTATTGTACTAACACAAAATGTGCAATATTGGTTATTAGATATCAAATTCCAAATATTTAGAACTAAAAATGATTTAGATTAATAGGGGTGCCCAAACTTTTTCATATGACTGTAGATGGTCGAATAGAGAAATCTACAATCGGGAAATAAAAACGACCGAGAGGAAAAGAATATGGATCAGAGACTTGATTTAATAAGTAAAAAAAAAAAAATTGGCGACAGATTCCCTTTAAAGTCTCAGGCTATAGGGTGCAAAAGATGACTGTATATACTGACCTTTATTATCAGAATGTTGCAGAGCATGACATCTGAGATATGTAGTAAGGTAGCAATGCATATAAACTTAGGAGGATTACCAAAATACCAAGCACTATTGTAATGTGGACATCAATCCACACTAAGTAAATACTGCATACAACTATGCTGAGTAAGCGGAAACGCCCTGTGTATGTGATAACATAAGACAACATGGGTCATGTCTCAGGAATGGTATAATATGCCCTTATTCCAGTCTTACAAGGGTGAAGCACAAAGTAAATAACACCAGCTTTCCTTAACATCACAATCCGTGCACCTGCAAGATGACTGCAACTGTGGCGATGATGGATGACCGCTTTGTTAAGTGCTGACAATCTAATCTAATTGATAAGAAAACACAAACATTACAATGAAAAACCTGGGGACTGGAATGATGTGTAACAGGTGTTATTCTGGTAAATGAACAGGTCTTCAGTCAACACCTTCATTAACAAAATCTTAGATAATCCAGCTGCTCAAAGACAATGGAAATACTTCAAGTGAGAGTTATTTCAATGTCATGGTGAAATATGGGCCTGTACTTTTAGACATAGCGGGCAACTCATTAGGATGTGACCAATGTGTGATCAGTGGAGGTTTGAAGAACACGACACCCATGAACACAGGAACAGCAGCTGCGGTGCTCTTTTTGGTACGCTGTGTCTAATAACATTGCTCTTTAGGGAGAGGCAACATGTACAGTGCCTTGCGAAAGTATTCGGCCCCCTTGAACTTTTCAACCTTCTTCCAGCATGGTCCTGTATTTGGCTCCATCCATCTTCCATCAATTTTAACCATCTTCCCTGTCCCTGCTGAAGAAAAGCCCAAACCATAATGCTGCCACCACCATGTGTATCAGTGGAGATGGTGTGTTCAGGGGGATGAGCTGTGTTGCTTTTACACCAAACATATCGTTTTGTATTGTGGCCAAAAAGTTGGATTTTGGTTTCATCTGATCAGAGCCCCTTCTTCCACATGTTTGGTGTCTCCCCGGTGGCTTGTGGCAAACTTTAAATGAGACTTTTTATGGATATCTTTGAGAAATGGCTTTCTTCTTGCCACTCTTCCATAAAGGCCAGATTTGTGTAGTGCACGACTGATTGTTGTCTTATGGACAGACTCTCCCACCTGAGCTGTAGATCTCTGCAGTTCATCCAGAGTGATCATGGGCCTCTTGGCTGCATTCTGATCAGTCTTCTCCTTGTTTGAGATGAAAGTTTAGAGGGACGGCCGGATCTTGGTAGATTTGCAGTGGTCTGATACTACTTTTATTTCAATATGATCGCTTGCACAGTGCTCCTTGGAATGTTTAAAGTTTGGGAAATCTTTTTGTATTCAAATCCAGTTTTAAAGTTCTCCACAACAGTATCACGGACCTGCCTTGTGTGTTCCTTGGTCTTCATGATGCTCTCTGCGCTTTAAACAGAACCCTGAGACTATCACAGAGCAGCTGCATTTATACGGAGACTTTATTACACACAGGTGGATTATATTTATCATCATCAGTCATTTAGGACAACATTGGATCAGTCAGAGATCCTCACTGAACTTCTGGAGCGAGTGTGCTGCACTGAAAGTGAAGGGGCCAAATAATTTTGCACGCCCCACTTTTCAGTTTTTTGTTTTTTTTTTACAAAAGTTTAAAATATTCAATAAATTTTGTTCCACTTCACAATTGTGTCACACTTGTTGTTGATTCTTCACAAAAAAAAAAATATATATTTTAGATCTTTATGTTTGAAGCCTGAAATGTGGCAAAAGGTTGAAAAGTTCAAGACGGCCGAATAATTTCGCAAGGCACTGTAGGTGTGGAGACTTATATGCCGTGGTCACTCTACTGAAATTTAGAGCATGGACTTATTGAATATAAGGTTCCTGAAGTCACATTTGACTCACTCAACCTTGCAATGTGAATGGGATTAATATTCATCTGCAGTTATATCAGGGTGTTTGCCCCTAACATTGCAAGGCTCAGTGAGTTGGATGTAACTTGAGGAACGCTCAACCAATGGGTGTCCTTACAGAGTCCTAGATAATTTCCCAAAAGCCTTTTTGAAAATATTTAAATATCAGATCCAACACGCCGTGTGAACATCCCTTTAGGGCCAAACAGGAAGTTAATTCAGGTGCATCCAGTTGTCATGTAATATGAGCCAGGTATTGGTGATGTGTTTAGTATATCTTTCCCTATTCGGAGACCTGATTACGCTAAACCTCCACCCCACTTGAATGCTCAATGCTCTTGATACCCCAGTAGTAACAACTAAATAGATCACCCAAATATGAACAAAAATCTTTGTCAAGATTGACTGTGTCCCATTTAGTTATTAAAATCCCAATGTGTTTCCATCATTGTTATCCTGCTTTATAAAGGGAAATGCTGGTTCACCAACAAAAAAAAACAACAAAAAAGTGGTGCAACAGTGCATATGGCGCAAAATGCACTGTAACACCAGGTCCCTTTGGAGCAAGTGGTCTACCATGAAGGTTAGACTGATCAGGTCTCAGACTAGGGATAGATATAAAGAACACATTGCCCCAACCTGACTTATATTAGGTGAAAAATAGGTGGGCTTAAAGGGGTTGCCTCATCTCAAAGTTTCATAGGATGCATGAATAAAATAATGCTGCTTTGCTCTGTCACTTCCTGGTCAAGCTGTCTGTAATTAGCATATGAGCTCCATGTATTCAGACTTCTCTGTTTATTAGTCTAGATTAAATAAATTACCTTCTCTGAGGTCCAGAGAAGCTTCTCAGCTGATGTAAACAGTAGATTAATTAGCCTTTTGTCTGAAAGATCAGATAAAAACAAGTTCTCACTGTCCGGAGTTCTGTGCTGCCTCGACCTGTGTGATGACATCTACTTGCTATCAGATAGAACAAGCATCAGGGGAGAAAAGAGTACACATGTTGGTCACTGGGGGAACCAGAGAGAGCCAGGAAGGTGATAAAATCACTTGCAGCCCCTTAACAAACAAAAAAAAAATAAATGAACGCAATATATTTGGAAAACTTCTTCATTTAGTGTTCCCTACATTTTGAAAGCTAACCTTTGTAGCGAGACAAACCCTTTAAATAAACCAACTTTTTGGCCCTCGCAAACCAAAAGCCATCTGACCATTGTAAGAACTGGATATATTGGTACAAGAAACACAGCACATTACTGTACAACTAGACAAGTTTTGTTTTTGCGATAGTTATATGGTTTATATACCGGATAGTGTATATATCTTAGTTTTCTAACAGAGGGGTCCCTTTTTGCTGCTGGTTTTTAATGTACAATTTTAATACCTGGAAGGGAGTCATGCTCCAGACATCAGACTTAGCCTAATTTTTTTTCTTCAATAAAGCCACAGCAGGTTTCTAGTAAATCACAGGAATATACTTGGAGCTCAGAATCAAAGCCATCGCCTTTTCTTCATCTTTAGTTTCAATTAAAAGTTTCAAGCACTAGGTCAGAGACTGAGCATTTTTGCTCACGAACTTCCATTTCCCACTTTTCTGCTTAGACCACCATCTTCTGTAAGTTTTGTCTGCCAAGTACTATTTTGAATTACAGAGAGGGAGACGAACAAAATCCAGTATTTTAATCATGTGCTGATCCCAATATATCTGCTGGTTAGAGTGCACCCCTTTTGTGTTAGAGCGAAATATATGCAAGGTGTCACAATGACTGCGTTTCATTACAAAGGTCACGCTTTATTATGGAAGAAAAAACAACAGCATTTGTGAGTCTGCCTAGAATTAAGCCTTCCGTGCCTGTCACTGCAATGACGAATGGGAAGCAAATCATCCTGTCTGGGAGCTGGCTGGAGCCCACTGTTTCTCGGTTAGAAAAGATAATGTAACAGCTCTTGTTCTATCCCTGATCTGCAAGGCAAAGCTGGGTCTGAATGCCTTAAAACAAACATATGCCTTTAGACTGTCAGCTGCTTTAACAGGTTTACCAGCAAAGAGGCATAAATAGATGGATATTCTCCAGCACTAAAGCAACCTAAAACTAGTAAAACACAAGAAACAAGTTTAAAAAACTAAAAATGTGTTGAAAAATACAGCTGTTCTACCTGTCACTTTTCCAAAAATATAAACGAGTCCTCCTGCTACTCCAGACACCAGGCTCTCCCTCTACTTGTCACCAATACTTCCAGATCCTTACTTGAACAAGGTGTCTGCCGAAACGTCGTACTCTTGATCTGGGCTACATCTATTCCTGTCTATACAGGAATAGTCCCCGACTTACATCTGTCCCCTAGTTACAAACGGAGACTTGTGGGGCATGTTGGCACTTGAAGTTCTATGTTCCACAGCAGATAGTAGCTGTGGAACGACAAGTGCCAGCATGCCACAGCAGCACATGAGGTGAAATCTTCTTAACAGGGGCGCAGACAGCAAAACAAATGTAAAAACCCTTCCCTGCATTATCCAAAACTAAAAAGAAACCTTTTGCGCTGGAGTTACATTTAATAAATATACCTGTTCCGACTTGCATACAAATTCAACTTAAGAACAAACCTATAGTCCCTAACCTGTTCATAACCCGGTGACTGCCTGTATTTGATTATTTTTTTTTTTTATTTTCCATATCACTTTCTATATTTTTATTTAGAAGACTAAATCAGTTCTAACAACTAATTATATTCCAGCAACTATTAGATTTTGTCATGATGTACTACATGGAATCTGTGTATAAAAACATCCAAGTTACTATTGCTGTCTACGGGCTTGTCCCCCACGGCAGGGTTTTCACCCGGATTTTCAGACGGTTTTCGGTTTTGAAAACAGTCTGCAAACTGGGTGACAACTTTTAAAACGAGACTCTATAGAAAACCTGCGCAGCTGCATGGGTTTTCCGCCCGCCAGTTTATCGGACCGCCGGTGATCCGAGAAATATAGAACATGTTCATTCTACCGACCGGTTTTCGGACAGAAGATGAATACGTCTATGTGGAGGTTTTTTCACTATGGGCACATGCAGAGAAATTGGTCGCGCCAAATAACATGCCCACAATTCCATGCTGTTGCCATAGTGAGCTATTTGGTGCAGTATTACTATCTGGCACATTCGGTGCCAGTATTAACGAAAAAACATACCCTAAGATAAAAAAAAAAAAAAAAAAAACCATTTCCTAGTGCACAATTGCTAAGTGTCCTGCAAGTAATTCTAATTCAAATAGATGGGAACAAAAGTTGGTGACCTTCAAGATCTAATTAGAAGCTCCGGAGAATGTTGTCTCATGACAAACAGTAACTTCTTTTTAATTATCGGTGTCCTTAATATCCGTATGGCGTCTCATAGAAAAGTCCATTGTCGTGTTATTACAGATGGCCGTTTCTCATAGGACAGGCAAGAACAGTAGACGAAGTCAGGACACAATGTTGAAGGGGTAAACTCCTTGTTTGGGATGTCACTGCTTTCACAGATAGGCTCGTGAATACTTGTCATTTCCTTGCTGAATGGCAGAATTCATTGCATAGCAAGTTGGAGGAGAAAATACAAGACTCTTCGTAACACACACTAACAAAGACACGTGATTTCAAAGTGACAGTGCAAAATAGGAGACTAAAGCCGAGTTTGTGGCACATCCTTTAATACCTGGTAAGGCTGTTCAGACAAGGGAACTGTGCGTTCAAATCATATTTGGAACCACAAGAAAATGCCACAGTTTTAGTGCAGCATGTCGCATCAAAGCCACACTCCCTTTCGTGCAAAGCCACAAACGGCATTAACTAAGCCACACTCCTTATCACGACCGCTGTAGAAAGTGTCCAAAACACATAGGGCGACACGTATGAACGGGGCTGCGCCAGATATCTGGTGTCTTTTCAGCCCAATCCAGCCAGCCGTTCATACAATGTTTTAAATCTCCACACCTACTCCAGGGCACATTACGCCTGTGACCATTTGTAATGCGCCTAATCTCGGGGGGCGTGCAGGAGTCGTGGCACACTAGAACCATACGAATCTACATATTTATAGCTTCGCTATGGCATTTTTAGGCGCATTACAGCTGGAACAGGTGAACCACTTTCAAAGTGCTATACCTGAGCCAGAAAATGTTGTACTAGCCCTAGAATGCGCCCGATTTATGACTGCTGTAGAGGGGTTCATAAATCAGGAAAATTCTATTGCCATTATTATGCGCAAGAAATTTGGCGTTAAAAACAGATATATATTATTTTTATATAATATATATATATATTATATATTATATTATTATATATATATATATATATATGGCACCAGAAATGTGCCAGATAGTAAATGTGTCTTTCACCAAATATGCTTCACTATGGGCCACATGCATGAAATTTGGTGTTAACGCGCCAAATTCCATGCATGTTGCCCATAGTGAAGCATATTTGGTGCAGACTCATTTACTATCTGGCACATTTCCGGTGCCCAGTATATAACAGAAAAAACAATATCCCTAGAGATAAAAAAAAAAAAAAACACATTTCCTAGCTGCACAATTGCTAAGTGTTCCTGCAAGTAATTCTAATTCAAATAGATGGGAACAAAAGTTGGTGACTTTCAAGATCTAGAATTAGAGCTCCGGCAGAATGTTTGCTTTCTCATGACAAAACAGAAACTTCTTTTTAATTCATCGGTGTCCCTTAATACTTCTCGTATGGCGTCTCCATAGAAACGTCCCATTGTTCGTGGTTATACAGAGGCCAGTTTCTATAGGGACAAGGAAGAACAGGAAGACCAGACAGCTCAGGACACAACTGTTGAAGGGAGGTAATAACTCCTTGTTTGGGATGTCACTGCTTTCTCACAGATAGCTCGTGAATACTTGTCATTTCCTTGCTGAATGGGCAGAATTCATTGCATAGCAAGTTGGAGGGAGAAAATACAAGACTCATTCGTAACCTAACACACTAACAAAAGACACGCTGGATTTCAAAGTGACAGTGCAAGAAAAGGAAGGAACAAAAAGCCCGAGTTTAGTGGCACACCGAGAACTGGTAATGGCTGTTCAGACAAGGGGAACTGTGCCCCGTCCCACACTCAATATCCCATATTGATGGGAAACCACCAAGAACAAGCCACGAGAGCCTAATTATCACTCGTCAACCGTCCATTGCTCACTCATAGTAGAGGAGATATACGCTGCAAAAAGCCCCATCAACTTTTGACATGAAACGCTCCCAAGTCTTACATTTATCTAAGACCCTTTATTTCAGACAACCTAATACACCAAGTCACAGTATGTGCACTGCTGATAGCTATACTTAAAGAGGCTACAAAGTGAAGTACAAATACTGGTCGGATTCAGTATAAGAATTAAGTCAGTATTAGAATATTGGTACAATATTGAGTGAAATACAGTGGTACAGTTCAACATGTTCTAAGTTTTACAAAAATGGCGGTTTTGAAATCCGACCTCAGAAAATCCGAGCTGTGTAGACGGCAGATTTTCTATTGAGGTCTATAGGGTTGGTTTTACAGTCAGATTTTGACGGTTTTCAACCCTGAAATCCGTGTCAAAATCTGACTGTAAAACTCTGTAGTTTAGATAAACCCTAAGGGCATGTCCCCACGGCGCAGGTTTTCGGCCGGTTTTTCAGACCGCCTGAAAAACCGGCCGAAAATGAGCACAATTGTGCTCTATGGAAAACCCGTGCAGCAGTCCCCACTGCACGTGTATTCCGCCCGGCGGTTTTGCTGCCGGCGGTAAAACATTGAGCAAGCACCATCTTCCGTCCGGTTTTCGAACGGAATCTGTGCTTCTGAATGGGAGAGGGGAGGGCTGTTCTCTGCTCATCGCGGAGAAAAGCCGTCCTCCCCGCGGCCGTGGGGACGGGCGCAAAATAGGACAAATACCGGCCGGTGGTCCTATGCCGTGGGGATGCGCCCTAAGGCTAGATTCAAACTTTCCTACTTCCATAGGAAAGCGCACTGTGTTACACGCAACACAAATATGACACACAATCCTGGGCTTCTGTGGTGTATTTCTATTTTTTCTAACTGCTTCTAAGCATTTTAGAAAAACTTTAATCAATATAATAAAAATATACATCAAAAAAGTTAAACTAGTGGCAATAATACTGCAAGAAAGCATATCTGCATTACCAACCATTCCCAATAGCGAACATTACAGATGAGGTGAGAATACAATCATATATGACACCAAAATACTAATAAATAAATACCTGACCTGAAAACAGAATAATATCCTAAGGAGGGTTCAGGAAGCAGACACGCGCCCCAATGCCTGTTTCGCCATGCGCTTCATCCGGGGGTCCCTCTCACTAACCTCATCTGTAATGTTCGCTATTGGGAGTGGTTGGTAATGCAGATATGCTTTCTTGCAGTATTATTGCCACTAGTTTAACTTTTTTGGTGTATATTTTTATGATATTGATTAAATAAAGATTTTCATTTTTATATTTGTGTGGGTGGTCATTATAGTTGTAGGTGTTTTGTTATAATTTCAGAGACCATTCTGGTCATTTTTGGATAATTGGTCCATAATTAATTGTAGGTGTTGTGTTAGCATTTTAGGACACAGCTCAGCTCCACCCAGTAAAAATAATCCGCAACCTAGTTCTTGACACATTTTCTGCAATGGATAATAGCAGAAACCGTGCAAATAATTCGCATATACTTTAATTTTTTTACGCATCACGCAACATGTAAAAAAAAAAAAAAAAAAAGTACCATAGTGCATTTTCCCATTGAAATCAATGGGACATTTTACATGTTTTGATGACTAAAACGCTCCATCTACATATCAAATTGCATGTGAAAAACCGCAGTGTGAATCCAGCCTAAAGCTTGATTTACACACACTATAAAGATTACACTGTGGAACTGGCCTACACAACTCCGATGAAATGAAATGAAATGAAATCCTCTGTTACACACTTTCCAAAAATCCTAAGGCTATGTGCTTTGCTAAACCATGCCATCGATGCAAACCACTCTTAAAAGGATTTTCTCACTACAAAGATTAGCTTTAGGGAATGGTAAATAAAGACTTTTTCCAAATACATTGATCTTTTGATATTTCCTTGGTTAGGAGATAAGATACTTTATCTGCTCTAAGTGCACACAAGTTTCTCTGGTCATCTCTGCTCTCCCTTCCTAATTAGACACAGAGCAGGGAATGAAGTCACATGATCAGGCAGAACAGTCTCTCTCTAACAAGATTAGATTAATTACGGTACCTGAAAAGCACTTCACTCCTTGGAGGTCTGTAACTTTTATTTAGTACAGATTAAATTTCCTGCACTTATGTCTATATAACACTCAAGAAGTTATAGAACAGCTTAATATGCTTATCACTACTATAGAACCACCCACAGCCTAAACAGGCAGTAGCAGTCTGAAGCTGCCTGTGACTCTGCTTCCGCTGCTTTACAGAAGCCAAGACACAATCAGCAGCTGCAAGGGGGAACTGGATGGAAAAACATGTGAAAACCCCCAAAGCACAGCATAGCAGTGGTGAAAAGGGTTCTCTAGTTACACTCGCTTCCCATGCCCCAAAGCATCACCACTACCTACCGTTAAAGCAGCCCTGATAGAACTACTATGAAATTACCAGATAATCTTGGTAAATGCATGAGAGAAACACCATGAATATGCATGAATATATATATTTTTCGGGAGAAGCTTTATTTTCAGGGCACATATATCTAATTACTCTTCTGGGAGGATCTGGAAAAACAACAGTAACTCAGCCATAGAGTTCTTTTTGCATCTTAAACTCAGGCACATATACTATAAGGTACAAATACAGTGGTCACTTAACATACAATATTAATCAGTTCTAGGGCGACCAGTGTATAATAAAACCATTGCTCTATGAAAAATTGGTAATTGATTCCAGGGCCTCAAAACGTGACCCAACTTAATGCAAAATAAAGATTATAGAAAATGAAGCAGATAAATAATACAGATAAAGCAAAACATAATATACAACAATCAGGAAGAGCTGTTTGTGAGTCAAGTACTTAATTCACAATCTACCCAAAAAATTAAAAAATGGGGCTATCACATGGTGCTTAAAGGGGTTTTGCCACCATGTAATGTTGACGTGGGAACCTCTAAAATGGGTATTTAATCATTTTTCTAAATATATGTGATTACAAAAAGTGACGACAGAGCTACAGCATTTCTAAATCCCCCTTAGTTACCTGAAAGCTTCTCCTAGACACAACCCAGGAGCTGACAGGCCGCGCTTGCGTGAAACACTTCTTATCTGATGACAGGCAAAATGAATGAGTTTTTAAGGCACCGGGTAGAAAGTGCAGTCTATGAGGCTGTGTCTTGCTGTATTGAGAATCCACTGTTGTACTGTTTATTATTTCATTTAAGTTTTGAGATGCTCCCTTACTCCTCACTCACCTCCTTCCTCTCAGCCCTGCAGCCTTCATGACTCAGCGTGATTTGTTGACATTCTCCCTGTGCTGATATTGAAGGTAAGAAACTTGCGTCCTGGCAAATCCCCTTTAAAGAAGCCGTTCATCCTGTCACTTGTAAAGACAAAACATGTAATACCGTACTGTAGAGAGGCGCTAATGGACCAACAATTGCTGCACTTCACTAACAGAGGTTTTACAAATAAGGTACTCATGAAAATTGGCTGAATCAGTGTCTAGGACACTATGGCTTGAACCGCAAAACATACAGTTTGTCGTCCCAGGAAAGACCTTTGCATGGTGAAAATATGTTAACGCCAGGGACCACTGCACGCTGATATCATTCTATGGGTCAATACAGTGAAACTATAACGAGGAAACTGAAGCATTTCACTTAGATCCGAACCCTTGATAGAGGGACAAGGACCAGGATCTGGGTAAGTATTAAAACTGGGCAAGATACT
Organism: Phyllomedusa bahiana; assembly: GCA_025379985.1. Lineage (NCBI taxonomy): Eukaryota > Metazoa > Chordata > Amphibia > Anura > Hylidae > Phyllomedusa > Phyllomedusa bahiana. Next base: position 61,052 of record JAODAL010008432.1, on the reverse strand, counting down.
AACCACGTGTTTCGTGCTTTTACCGGCACCTGCTCAGCGAGTTGCATAACTTAATAAGGTGAGCACATCAACATAACTTTTTTGTTTCAACTGCCTATTTCGGTATTACCCTAGGAAGCACTTACTAGCACGTGATGTGGGTGGCGCCACTGTAAAGGGGTTAATTTATTTCTACTCAATCTTATTTGCACTTACCTTCCACTCCAATACAGTCCAGCCACCCCAAAATACGCGCTGCCATCACCTTCCTCAATTAGCAAAATCGAACGGGAAGGACTATGTTCAGGGTCTATGTCACTTGGAGATAACCTGTTACCACAGCCCTCAATAAACCAAGCTTAATGGTTTATGACCAGAGTTAATGATGCTTGAATAAGCCAATTTGTAAACAGTGGAATACACAAATGATCTGTGGTGAGGGGGGTATACATAAACAATCTTTAGTTACTGGTATATACGCTACAGAAAATTTCTTATTGCACCTCATACACCACAAACATTTCCATGACATGCAGAACTTTTAAAAGGGAAAAATGTTTTGTTTTTGTTTTTTTTTTATTAATTTTACTTTGGATTTATTTTTGATCTATTAATTTTTTCTTTTACTATTCTGTAGTTTCTCAGAAAAAGAGTAATCATATAATCAGGGTTATAATCAGCAGGCTTTTGCAACTGTGAGAGAGACAAACATGCAATAATTTGATCACTCATACTATACAACACATTACTGATGTAGTTCATTATATTATGTCTGTCAGGGTCCAAAAGTCTTACACTACCTCTGGCAGGTCCTAAAAAGCATACACAAAGGGCAGACCTGGGTGCCTTGATTAGACCCCAGTCTACCATGTAAACACAGACTCCCTACCAACACATCACAATGAGGTGACAAAAGCTTCATCCCTCTGAAAACACTTAAATTATGTGTTAACCCCTTAACGACTGTCCACTGTCTTTTGACAGCGGGCATGTCAGGTCGTTCGTCTGCAGCGACGTCTTTTGATGTCACTGCAGACATTGGAGTTTGCGGTGCCCGGCGCCGCAGCAGCGCTGAGATCCCAGCGCAGCTCCTGTGAGCACCGGGGAGCGGAGAAAACCTCCGCTTCCCGGTGCTTTAACCCTTTGATTGTGGTGGATTGTCACCGTAGCGCAATCAAAGGGTTTTCCTGCTCTGACGGGTGATCAGAACACCCGGTGACCTGACAGAGCCCGGGGAGCAGCTGCACAGTCAGTCCTGGGGACCTAGAGTAGCCCCAGGGCTGCCTGTGTAAGAAGAAAGTGATCAGGGCAGACTGTGTGCTGTCCTGATCACTGCTTGTGTCAGACTGACACAGATTATAATGTATTAGCATATATAAAAAAAAACAATGTTAAAGTTCTCCCTTTATGGGATTTAAAAAAAAAAAAAGTAAAAAAACAAAAAAAAAATAAATGAAATAAAAATAAATATTTAATAAAAAATAATTGTGCATACATTACACACACAAATAAACCTACACATATTAAGTATCCACACTACCGTAATAACTTGTTAGATTAATTCTACAGGTTAAGTGTGAAATGTGAATGGTGTAAAAAAAAATTAAAAAAACAAAATAAAATTGTAAAAAAAATGTAATAAAAATTCTGCAATCATTTATAAGTGCACTTAGACTATTCCCCTATAAAGTACAACTTGCCTCAGATAAAACGAGGCCTCATACAACTGCGTCTTTGAAAAAATAAAGTTACAACTGTTGAAACATAAGGAAGCAAAAACTAAAAAAAAATTCTCGTCATTAACTACTTTTCAGGCGTTCGGCTTAAGGGGTTAAACTGAGGTTTCTCCAATCTCAGCCATAAGAGCTGGCTCCTGGCTATCATCAAACAGCCAAACCCCTGCTTGACCCAACACTGGACTCCCCTGCCTGCTTATTTCTGTTCCAGCAACAAAAGACAGATTGTGGTCCTTAAGAGGTTAAATGATCATTTTTCCCAATCAGTACAACAGTCTCCTAACACAAGACTCTGGCATAAGAGGATTTACAGCTCTAAGCGCTCAATCACACTGCAGTTACAGCATGCTGTTCACTAGTTCATAAACATGGAAAAAAAAAACAGCAGCACAAAATTCTCTTTTTTGTCATATTATTATACTATAATATAAACTTCCTTGAAATAAAAACAGATAACTCCACCAAGAGGAATTTGGATAAAAATAGATGACTATCTCTCTTAAATGCATGAAATAAAACAGGGGAACAAGACAGACAGCCTGGAAACACACTGAGCGGCTGTTTATTCCCTGAACGAAGGAAGTCCATTTCCAGTGTTGAAAATGCAGCCCTGTAAATAGACTTCAAGTGAAGACACGGACGACCTTGAGATCCACCCAGCACAATTTTCTCATCTATTGGTTTTACCAGCATACAATACCTGGAAGTGTCTGGTCTACAATGGTTTGCAACTTACTAAAGGAAAATGGACAGTTTCAAGATGCTATGAAAACTCAAGGCCATAGTCGAGAAGATTCTTAAAAACAAGGTCGACCAATCGATGAGAAACTTTTGCAGATCTTTGATTGAGGATGATGTACACATTAGAGTCCAAAAATCTAACATACACTTCTAGCTGTATAGGAACGTCAGAACAGAACAATTAAAGGGAATCTGTCGCCAATTTGTTTTTTACTAATTAAAATAATATTCTGTTCCTCGGAGACATTTTTGTTTTCTGACTGTAGATTTCTCAATTCTGTTTTCTGTATATGATTGTGGGGAAAGCATTCTTGCCTGAGCTGCTTTTAACAGCATTTAGAGCAGGCATCCTCAAACTACAGGCCTCCAGCTGTTGGGAAACTACAACTCCCATCATTCCCACTGTCAGATTATATAAATGCAACATGGGAGTTGTAGTTTCCCAACGGCTGGAGGGCCGCAGTTTGAGAATGCCTGATTTAGAGAGATGTTTTACAATAGCTTCATGGACATAGGAGTCTCGGAGCAGGAGCAGACCCATTCACTTCTATAGGAAGAGTTTTCAGGCAAGTCACGTGTGCAGGGAGAGGACAAACTGTGACGATCTCCTATTGTAAATGGTGGATCCTGTGTTATCCATACACACTGGTGTCGCCTTTCAGCGTAACCCTGCTTGTACAGATCATGAGCAGACTGATGGAAAATCTCTCTCTACAGAACAGGAAGTGTCAAACTATTATTAGGCCTAGTGGCCAAAGTGAAAACTGCAGGACTGAAGAATTTTTAAAAAAATATTGATAGTGATATGGAAAATTAAAAAAAAAATCTTAAAATTCTTTAACTCATGTTTTATGTTAAACACACAAGTAATTTTTGATGACACATAAATAGACAAAAGCCATTAATAACATCCAACAGGGAATATAATATAGAGGAACACACCTACAGTAAACCTCAAACCATCAGTCCCATCCTATTCTATCCGGACATTGTATCTATATATACACGTGTAGGCTCTTCTGCTTACATATCGCCTGCCTTGTATCTTTACAGTAGTATGAAATTAATTGGTTGGTTTTTTTTTTACTCTTTTATGCTAGTGCACTTCAACTTTAACTCAATCTACTACGGTCACCAACTCATCACCTTTCCAAATTACAAACATTTTATATCTACATTTCATGAGCAGTCTAATCCAACACAGATGACTAAGAAATGTTCGAAACAAATTAAAACTTTACAAAGCCAACAGTCTCTGCACACTACATAGGGCATGAAAAATAGGTACCTTCCATTACCAACCTTCATTGGAAAAATAATAACTATAATTGAGACAAATTTAATTAAGCATTAATATAGGTTTTTTTCACTGCAAATGACAGCTCAATATGAATAGCTCTGAGTAATTCCGGACCACCAAAGTTGCACTGAAAACAATTGTTATTTGCCATTCTGGGCACTTGTAAACAACATGTGGTTTGCTGAGCTAATTACCATAAGACCAGTCACTTTAACAAAGGGAAGCCATCAAGGGTTGACATATTGAAGAACAGTTCAAGCGTTCTCATCCCTTTATACAGCACTGACAGTAGCCTTCACCCATCTGCAGAATACGACAAGTGGGTATTTGTGGTAAACACAATGCAGAGTGCTTAGCCGCTCTCTACACCGTATTTATATCACTAGGACAATGTATGCTTTTATTAGAATGGAACACGACATCAGCTTCTACAACAAAGGCTAACAATGAAAAAAAGAACAAAACTCTACATACCACAGAGAAGGTATCTGAAAACCCATCAAATCTGAACAGGAATAATACATTTAAAAAAAAAAAAAAAAATGTTTTTGAAGGGGAATAAAACAGATTAGGTGGCAGTATTAATGCATTTTTGAGCCAAAGTCAGAAGTGGACTCATACTTCTCTTTTTTGGTAGGACCACTTCTGATTCTGGATCATTAGATGAACTGCGGTTTCTCACACAGCTTTAGATTTTTTTTTTTAAGCAAAGAAGATTATACAGTATTATATATATTTTTATATTTACACAGGCAGTCCTCAACTTACACCATTCTGACTTACATCTGTCCCCTAGTTACAAAGGGAGGATTATGGGGCATGCTGGCACTTGTAGTTCCATATTCCACAGCAGATAGTAGCTGTGGAACAACAAGTTCCAGAATGCCAGAGCAGCAAATGAGGTGAAATCTTCTTAGCAGGGGCCCAGACAGCAAAACAAATGTAAAAACCCTTCCCTGCACTACCCAAAGCGAAAAAAAATCCTTTTGTACTGGAATTACATTTAATAAATCTACCTGTTCCGACTTACAACGAAAAATTTCATATCCCGTTCGTAACCCGGGGACTGCATAATATATATATATATATATATATTATATATATTATATATATATATATATATATATATATATATATATATATATATAGACACACACATACAGATATACACACACACACACGCTATAAAAGGTCTCTTCAACCTATTGAACATGCAGTGTTTTGATTAGTGCAATTAATGTCAACTACTGCACACTTGAACATCTACAGCGAGTGCTTGACTGAAACGGAAAAGCAGTCCTGGCACAAAAATCCCGCTAGCCCACATACAATAACACCTCCCCCTCAGAATGGATTGCACACCATAGTAAGTCATGAACCACTATTAAACACAAGAAAAATAAAAGTGTGGTATAGGAACCAGAGACAGATATGTAGTTGTAAAGCTTTATAGGGGAGTCCTTTCTTACTTAAAACTGAGTCCATGTAATTGCCCATGGGATTCAAATTAAGAATTAGTTTGAAGAAACCTGTCACACTGAGCACTGTGTTATCTGAATGTATCATGTTATAGTTAATGAGGAGATTGATATATGGTTTGTGGGAAATTATTTAAATTTCTGCTTATTCTGTGTTATGGAGTCCAGTAGGCGGTCCTATAAATGATTGACAGCTCTCTCTGTATGCACAAGGATACAAGGGATGCTGTCAATCATGGATAAGTCTGCCTACTGGACTCTAAGGCTATGTTCACACTGCTTATTTTGGGACACATTTTGCCACGTATTGAGAGCGTACTGCGTTCTAATACGGGCAAAATGCACCCCAATCATTACGGTAATCCACAGTTTTCATAGAGAACTATGGATTACACCCCCTCTCTTCGCGTATACAATACGATCGTATTGTACTAACGGGGAGATAATTGACATTTCATTTATTCACGGAGCTTACGCGCCGTGAGCAGTGACATTCTGTGGGGCCGGCGGGCTGCCAGCTCCCCGCGCCGCGGCAGTAAGCGCCACGCGACTCGAACACCCGGCGTAATTGCAGGGCCATACTATACGCCCCGCAGTTAAGCCGTGTGAAAATAGCCTAACCTAGAATAAGCGAAAAATCAAATGGATTACAAGTTCTGCTGAATTTTTGCCTCCAGAACTATATTTCAATATGCTCAGCTCTTCCCGCTCTATAGCATACTGCCTGCAGACCACCCAAATGGGGAAAGACAGAAGACACTTCCATTCAATTAGTCTTTACGAGGTCTCCTGGGGTGCGATCACCAGGATTCTCTATTAGTCCAAACCTGGGACATAGCCCTTACATAATAAAACAAATGAAAAATTTGAAATTTTAATTAGCTTACTCATACAGACAAAATTGAACTAGCCAGATTCTTACTTCATAAAATTAACTTATGTGGTAAAAATATTTGTATGTAAAGCACATCACATGATCATGTTGCTAAGCTTATCCTTAAAAAAATCAGCTTGCCCATCTTCATGCTTGCAGTTTAAGCAACATTAAATTACAAACTCAAATTTGCTAAATAACTAAATATACTTAAGTTTGCAAAACTGAATATAGAAAGTCTTCTGATTTCATAATCCATTTTTATATCAAAAGGCCTCTAAAACACAACCAAGGAATACAAGATGGTTGTTACTGTAGAGAGGTTTCTACCATACACATAGCTGCTTTAATAATGAGGCAAAAGTGTACACTACCACTATACAAGCACTGACATAACCAATACCACCACCATACAGTGACCACATTGTAGACTGATAGCAGTTCATGCTGCCATTACTAACCAGCCCATACAAGGGAATAGAGTACTAACCCAACAAATAAGCAAAATCATCAATTACTTCCAGTGACTCACAGGTAATGACTCTGATAGGAATTGTTCATGTAACTTTTCCAAGAATTTCCACACCTCCATACAATCTCCCCATAATAATAATAATAATCTTTATTTATATAGCGCCAACAAATTCCGCAGCACTTTACAATATAGAGGGAATAAGCACAGACAAACCAGACATTACATTATAAAAAAGCTACTGACAAATGAGACACAAGGTGTGAGGGCCCTGCTCGCAAGAGCTTACAATCTATGAGGGTGCCTGGGGGAGACAACGGAGGAGAAGTGCTAAATTTACAATGGTCCAGCCTTGTTTCATAAATATGGGGTGGTTTACATAAAAATTGGGTGAACCTGCCACCATGACAGTACATCTATATACAGATAAGTGCCTGTGAGTGCCCTAGTGTAGGGAGTGACAGAAATGTGTGTGATAGAAGGTGGGGGTTAGCAATTAGTGGTTTTGGTAGGCCAGACTGAGAAGATGTATTTTTGGGGCACTCTTAAAACTGCGAAGGCTGGTGTTGTGCCTGATGGTACGTGGTAGGATGTTCCAGAGAATGGGTGCAGTACGTGCAAAATCTTGAAGACGGGCATGGGCGGTTCGGATGATTGTAGTCTGTAGTTTGATGTCCATAGCTGAGCGGAGAGAGCGGACAGGGTGGTAGACAGAGATGAGGGAGGAGATGTATGGGGTGCAGCACTGTGGAGGCTTTATTGGTGAGAGTGATGAGTTTATGTTGTATTCTGTACTGGATGGGCAACCAGTGCAGCGAGTGACACAGGGGAGAGGCATCAGTATAGCAGCTGGAAAGAAAGACGAGCCTGGCTGCTGCATTCAGGATAGATTGGAGAGGGGAAGAGTTTACAGAGAGGGAGACCGATAAGCAAGGAGTTACAGTAGTCAAAACGAGAATAAATAAGAGCAACAATGAGGGTTTGAGCTGTTTCCACAGTGAGAAAAGGACGGATTCTGGAGATGTTCTTGAGGTGCAGGTGACAGGAGCGGGCAAGGGATTGGATATATGGGGTGAAGGTCAGATCAGAGTCTAGAATAACCCCCAGACATCGGGCCTGCTGCCTAGGAGTTATGGTGATGCCACACACAGAGAGAAATAGCAGATTGGGGTTGGTTAGTAGATGGGGGAAAAACAAGAAGTTCGGTTTTGGTGAGGTTTAGTTTGAGATAGAGGACATGATGTCAGAGACAGCGACAGTCAGTCACTGGTGTTTTATAGCCGGGCAGGAGTGAGGTCTCGGGAAGAGGTGTATAATTGAGTGTCATCAGCGTAGAGATGGTACTGGAAGCCAAATCTACTGATGGTTTGGCCAATGGGGGCTGTATAGATTGAGAAGAGGAGTGGACCAAGAACTGACCCCTGAGGGACCCCAACGGCAAGAGGGAGAGGAAATAGAACCTGCAAATGAGACACTGAAGAAGCGGTCAGAGAGGTAGGAAGAGAACCAAGCGAGAGCAGTGTCCTGGATGCCAATGGTGCTGAGCATGCTGAGGAGAAGTTGGTGATCCACAGTGTCAAATGCTGCAGAGAGATCCAGAAGGACCAACAACGAGTATTTGCCCTGATATTTAGCAGTGTGGAGGTCGTTAGAGACTTTAACTAGAGCAGTTTCTGTGGAGTGTAGGGTGCGGAGACCTGATTGTAGAGGGTCAAGAAGAGAGTTCGCAGAGAGATAGCGGATTAGGCGAGAGTAGACCAAGCATTCCAAGAGCTTAGAGATAAAGGGAAGGTTAGAGACGGGTCGGTAGTTGGCAGCACAGGATGGGTCCAGGGAGGGTTTCTTTAGTAGTCCCCATTCACAGTACCCTAGACAATAATAGTACCTCTTTAGTAATATGTGCTCCCACTTTTGGCTCTATGCAGAACTAATGTCCATTTTATGCTCCTGCCCCTTTGACTCCACTAAGTAATACAGTTCCTACGGTACCCATTTTTCAGCAATAGTGCACCCTTCTCAGTAACAATGTTTCCTAGTATATACATCTACGTAGCTTCCAAAGTATAGAATAGTTTTTTTGGTGTTTTTGTATGGTGGGCGCGCCAACTAGAGGATCCAAATTTACCTGGGCAGATATTGTAAAGGTGGGAGCCGTGTGAAAACTGGAGAGAATCCCAATTTAAACTATTACACCATGCAATATATGCATTTGTTGTACCAAGAGCACCAGATAGATTGGTGACATGCCCTAAGTGCCAACACCCAGGTGCGGATTTATATCACGGCATATGGACTTGTCCAAAATCCCAAGACTTTTGGAAACGATTATTAAATTTACTCCGTAATCACCTGGATTTAGAGGTGGATCTATCTCCCTATCCTATGATTTTTCATATGGACCAGAATGAATCCAAGATTCCAACACTGGCTCATGTTTTCTTTTTGGTTGCAAAGAGATGCCTCTTAAAATGGTGGCTTGATCAGGACATCCCCTACAATGGTGATAGCAATGGTCAAACATTTTCTTATTGGATAAACGGGAGGTGGAAAATAATAAAGAACGAGTCAAAGGGTTTTTCCCATAAATGGAGAATTTTTATTGAAACATTCTTAGCATCGAAGGAAATAAGAGACCTGATGCTTCCTTTTAAGGATGCAAAGTGGTACTTACTCAAAGTTCTGGCAGATGATCTGGGCCCACTTAAGGTGGACCGATAGGGAGAGCAGTAGAGTGGTGTGACAATTCTTGGAGGCGACCAAGACCAGTGTATCAACTGAAACCAGATGCAATAGTTGTTTGATGTTGTGACTGTATGTGCTTGTGGGAGGGAGTGGGGAGGTCTGTTTATTGTTGAGGGGGATGTCTTTTACAAAAATGACACTGAATGTTGCCTTCTTTGCAATACTGTATTATTGTATGTTTTTTTTCTTGGTGTCAATAAAAATTGTTTTAAAAAAAAAAGTATATAAAAGTTTCACAGAGCAGAGCAGCAGCTCAGACAAGAGGTCTGCCCCATAATCATGTACAGAATAAAATAAAATAAAAGCATCAGCAATCAATAAATAAAAAGATCAGAAGATATATTAACATATGTTTCAGTATATGGTATTAGTTAGTACAAATCATTTAAACATGAAATTCCACCGCTGAAAGATTTAATATGTTACCAATGGAAAATAGACAAAAAAAGCTACAATTTAATTGCTATCCACAAAAAACATGAAATTTTGAAGTTGAAAAATTTATAGCAAAGAGGAAACAAACTCATTGCACACAATGCATTAGAAGAGAGTAGAACCTGGATAAAACTGGGTTTAAAAGATTCCATTCTTTTAACATCTCAATGATAAAACAACTTAATGGAAAAATCCCCGGTTGACATATTTAGAGATGGTTGCATAGAGTGTGCAATCCTTTTACAAGCAGTGATCCTTCATTGACACTTCATGGAGAGACTAGGAAAGACTGCATACTATTTCATCATCTGAAGTATAATTTGCTTTAGATATATAATGCATTTACGGTCGGTGTTCTCCTGTATAACCATAAAGCTTCATGATCCTGAAATACCCAAGCTGAGCTGCACATTAAGAAGCTGGATGGTAGGCTCTGGTTGGTATTCCGGGCTAGTGTTCAGTAAATAAGCCTTTGAGTACCAGGGCTTTGGAATAACTCCCATTTGTCTTAAAAAAAAGAATATCCATAAATCGCAGACATTTAGTGGTCTTTGACAAGTATGGCTAGTTTACATTCAGCCCACATAACAGCCACAAGCAGTGTGTCTTCAACAACAATCGCCAGTGCATACTAACAGCCTGGTTTACAAGGGCATCCCTGTGTGCACATACAGTCAGTCATTTTACACATTCTAATTAATGAGTTTACTTCTGCAAACAAGCCCCGCGAGCGCAACACAACCAAAGAGCAATTTGTTGCCTATGTCCTTACAACGTTTTTCACTCCATTTTCTGTTTGGGGAAAAGCATTTAATAGAGTATTTTTTTTCTGGACTGTAAACCTTACCAACAATAGCACTAAACCTAGGGAAGTATTCACACAGGGGCAATCAGGACGGCAAGAAGTCCCAATCCAAATATTATTAAGTTAGCAAGTATGATAATTACAATCCAGTACAACAGCTACAATACACCATACATATTGCAGCTGCACAGTCATAAAGCACATGCACCCTTTACTGCATGTTGCAATTGCTTCCATATTTCAGGAATATTCCATTGACAGACAGAGAAGGGTGAAACATATATAGTCAAGTGACCTGCAAGCGATAGTAATGATTTGTGGACTTAAAGGGGTGTTCTCGCTGCTTCAAAAAGATTGCTCTATTATTGATTTTAGAACGCCCATAGTTCCACAGCGCTGTACATTTGAGGAGGGTTACACAAGTACTATGGTGACGCTAAATAGAGAACTGGTACAGAGGGAGAGCGGGCCCTGCCTGCGAGTCTACAGCCAGTTTCAGGCTCCCACTTCCTATTCAGGCTGTGAGTGTTTCTATAGCAGCGATTGGCATTTCAGCTCTGCTATTCCTAACTGAGCCTGTTAGAGGGACATTGCTAACAGAATGTCTTAGGCTATGTTCACACGGCGTAATTGTGGCGCGTATAGTACGGCCGCGATTATGCCGGGTGTTTTGGGAGTCGCGCTGATCTGCCCACCGGCCCCATTGACATTCATTACTCGTGGCGCGTATTCGCTGCAACTTATTGACATGTCACTTATCTCCCCGCGCGTACAATATGGTCGTATTGTACAAGCGGGGAGAGGAGGCGTAATCCATAGTTCTCTAGGAGAACTATGGATTACCGTCATTTCAGCACGTCTCGCTCGTATTAGAGCGCAAATACGAAGCTAAATGTGCACCGAAATTAGCCCGTGTGAACATACCCTTAAACAGTAAGGTAGAAGGCTGCAGACCTCTAAAAGGTCAACGTTTATCATTACAATAGAAAAATAAGCTTCTGTACTGCTGCTTAGATACAGCAGGGAGTCATCTCACCATGGTCAACCAAGGTAGCTGGAGCAATGAGATCAGAGGGAGATGGTTGGTAGCAGGGCTGTGGAGTCGGCAAGCCAAAGCCCCGACTGCGACTCCGCAATTTCCCAAACCTCCGACTCCCTCATACATGGCGCATGTTTAAGTGATAACTTTACTGTAGTATAATGGTAACATCAGGCTGTTTATCACCTTATGATACAATAATCAAGCTATCTAGGTAGAACAGACACTGACAAGCAAAAGGGCAACAATGTTTTGATCTTTTGAACACTTGTGGGTAGAGTTGAAGAAAAATCTGTATTTGTATCCAAGTCCAGTCTGCACCAATATTGGTAATGCGTAGAAGAGACCTGGGATCAGATTTTGGTCAAGACCTGCTTGAATCTGATCCAGAGCCCAGAAGGATTCAGGCAGTATTGAAAACCACAGGTGGATTTCCCAAATACTAACAAAATAAAAAAATTAACATTTTGATTTTTAGGAGCAAAACAGTAACAATGCAGTTACAGGAAAGAATCTGCAGAACTGAGCAGATGCTAAATCCTTGCAAGTCAAATTTATGAATAAGATAGGTAAGATGACTGTATATAAAATTACAGTTGCCTCGTGTACAAAGCTGCAGTGGATGGTGAGATATGGAGCCTGAAAGTCACAAGTTCAAAACATTGTTACCATTTAGCTTGTCAGTGTAAAATATATTTATTGGATATGAGTTTAGAACACAAAAAAATTGGAAATATGCAAAATACTGCAGAAGCTAGAAGTCTATAATGACCACACTTTTTTTCTCCTTTCTGTGTCTCCATCTACTCTCTCCCCCCCCACCCGCACCCCCCCTTATCAAGGAAATTGCTTTGATAAGCATGTCTGGCAGCCCACCGGCCCCATAGACCTTCATTACTAGCGGCACGTATTCGCCGCTAGTAATCGAAACATCACATATCTCCTCGCTCGTTTTATTGTGCAAGCGGGGAGAGGAGACGTAATCCATAGTGCTCTATGAGAACTGTGGATTACCGTAATGATTGGGACGTGTTTCACCCCGTATGTAGCGCAATACAGCGCGAAATACGGGGTGAAATACTTCCCAGTTTAAGCCGTGTGAACATAGCCTAAAAGTTTAACACAATAGCAACATATTTAAAGATGACCTGTGAACTGTAGATTTTTTTTATTCTGTTGTCTGTATATGATAATTGGGCAGCCATCTTGTCCGAGCTGCTTTTAATTTAGGGAGATGCTTTATGGCAGTTGCAAGGGCTTAAAAGTCGGTTAACAGGAAGAGACCCATTGATTTCTATGGGAGAAATTTCTAGACAAGCTGTATGACCTGGAAAGAGGTCATTGCGCAGAGATGAGGAGAAGGTGAGCTGCGACTATCTCCTATTGTGAATGGTGGATCCTGTGTTATCTATTTACATTGGTGTCACCTTCAGTGTAACCTTGCTTGTACTGGTAATGACTACTGAAAAATTTAATCCACAGAACAGGAAGTGTCAGACTGTTAATAGGCCTAGTGGCCAAAGTGAAAATGTCAGTACTCTAGGAATTTTTATTTTTTTTAATAGCGAAAAGGAAAATTAAATAAAAAAAAAAACCATAGCCAAAAATTCCCTTTAACGACAACACACACGCATTCACATCATCACATTATAAATACTGCGAAATACACAATGGCAAGTGTCTAAATAGTAACTCAATCAAGATAAAAACAGTTCAGATGCCAGCAGCAGTTTTCTAGGCATAGAGGGTATCCAGCCCTGGGCTAAGCATGATAACTATACAGCGGTAAAAATGAAGATATGGATAAAGTAACACATTATGGTACTCCAGTTGGACACCACTGTATGTGACATAGATTTAAATACATATTTGGTACATACGCTGATCACATTAATTCAAAGCAGTTAGAAAAACAGCGCAATGACAGAAGTACCTTGATCAAAATCTTAAAAAAAAAAAAAAAAGCTATCCTTTGTAAAAGTAACTTAGTAACCGCTAAGATTTTCTTATCAGATTGTTAAATGTTACATTGTGCTTGTTTCCACGGTGATGTAAATTAAATGACTACAAGTTGTCAGAAAAACCTAAAAGTGTTATTTAATTTAGCAACAAATTTAATTTAGGAACCAACTAGGGACAACATTAAACAATTCATGTTTATTGTAACTGCCTAAGCCGTATGTAAAGTCTGATTTATTGAGAAATTGTGCTCGATTTTATTGTGCAAGAAAGCGTTTTAGCAAACATTTATTACAATACATAGTCATAGTGCAGCATTTAAGAAACAGCAGTAACATTTAATACAACATTATTTATTAGGTTGAAAGGGAATTCTGCTTCCCCAAATTCCCAAAAGCTTACCTGTCCAACACCGTATTACGTGGCAGATTTATTCCTGCTTTCTGTATAGTTTCTATTTCTAGAGTTTTATTCCACTTAATAGGACAGTTGCAGAAATTCATGAAACAAATCTGTGAAGTCTGATTGTACGGATAGAGATATATATATATATATATATATATATATATATATACACACACACATATACACACACACACCATATATACTCGAGTATAAGCAGAGTTTTTCAGCACAAAAAATGTGCTGAAAAATCCCTCTTCGGCTTATACTCGAGTCACTGTCGGCGCTCGGCCGCTGCGATGGCCCGTGCGCCGACAGGGACACTTCTGCTACATGCGACTCCTCAGGGAGCGCATATAATAGAATCCCGAGTAAGCCGACAGCGTCCGGGCGCTGTGGGCGATCTCTCCATCTGTATGCGACTTCTCTGGGAGCGCATACAGGTGAAGATGCCTCTGCGGAGAAGAGAGCGAGCGCTCCCTGCTCCGCAGTGGACTCCGGGCGGCCGCAGACTCGCGGCTGTCCGGAGTTTCCGGCACAGGCAGCGTGTGTCATCACCCTGCGTGCGCGACCTGATGACGTCACCCTGCTTGTGCCGAAGACGGAGCAGAGTGCCCGGGAGTCGGAGCAGCGGGGGAGTGAGGTAAGTACCTGTATTTTTATTTTTAAAACTGCCTATTACTTGCCTATGGGGCCATAAAACTGCCTATTACTTGCCTATGGGGCCAAAAAACTGCCTATTACCTGCCTATGGGGCCTTACACCTGCCTTTGGGGCCATATAACTGCCTATTACCTGCCTATGGGGTCATACACCTGTGTATGCGGCCATACACCTGCCGACAGGGACATACACCTGCCCACGGGGCCATACACCTGCCTTTAACCCGTCTATGGAGCCATATACCTGCCTATTACCTGTCTATAGGGCCATATACCTGCCTATAACCTGAGTATGGGGCCATATACCTGCCTATAACCTGACTATGGGGCCATATACCTGCCTATAACCTGACTATTGGACCATGTACCTACCTATAATCTGACTATGACGACATATACCTGCCTATAATCTGCCAATGGGGACAAATACCTGCCTATGCATGCCTATAAACTGCTTATGGGGGACATTAAACCGCCAATAACCTGCCTATGGGGAACATTAAACTGTATATAACTGCCTATGGAGGACATATACCTGCCTCTACTTACCTATGGGGGATATTGAACTGCCTATACCTGTCATTTTATTGGTATCCATTTTTATTTTTTAATATTTACCAGTAGCCGCTGCATTTCCCATCCTAGGCTTATACTCGAGTCAATGAGTTTTCCCAGTTTTTTGTGGAAAAAGTAGGTGCCTCGGCTTATATTCAGGTCGGCATATATGGTATATATATATATATATATATATATATATATATATATATATATATATATACACACACACACGCATACTGTGCAGCACAAGAGGTGAGCTTATACAGTAGGGAAAATAAGTACTTTATACACTGGCGATTTTGTAAGTTTTCCCGCCTACAAAGAATGGAGAGGTCTAATTTTTATTGTAGGTACACCAACTGTGAGAGACAGAATCTAAAAAACAAAATCCAGAAAATCACATTGCATGATTTTTAAATAGTTTGCATTTTATTGCACAAAATAAGTATTTGATCACCTACCAACCAGCAAGAATTCTGGCTCTCACAGACCTGTTCGTTTATCTTTCTGAAGCCCTCCTACTTTGCACTCATCGCCTACATTAACTGCACTGGTTTGAACTCGTTAACTGTATAAAACGACACCTGTCCACACAATCACATTCCAACCTCTCCACCATGATCAAGACCAAAGAGTTGTCTAAAGACACCAGGGACAAAATCATAGACCTACATAAGTCTGGAATGGGCTACATGACAATAGGCAAGCAGTTTGGTGAGAAGGCAACATCTGTTATTAGAAGATGGAAAAAACACAAGATGAATGTCTGTTCCTTCTTCTGGGGCTTCATGCAAGATCTTGCCTTGTGGGGTAAGGATGATTCCGAGAAAGGTCAGGAATCAGCCCAGAACTGCCAGAACTACACTGGACAGCCCAATGAAAGCCCGAAACCTGAAAGATCTGGAGATTTGTATGGAGGAGTGGGTCAAAATCCCTGCTACAGTGTGTGCAAACTTAGTCAGGAACTACAGGAAACATCTGACCTCTGTAATTGCAAACAAAATGTTTCTGTAACAAATATTAGGTTTTGTTTTTCTATTGTATCAAAAACTTATTTCATGCGATAAGATGCAAATTATTTAAAAATCACACAATGATTTTCCGGATTTTTTTTTAGATTCTGTCTCTCACAGTTGAAGTGTACCTACCATAAAAATTACAGACCTCTCCATTCTTTGTAGGTGGGAAGACTTGCAAAATCGCCAGTGTATCAAATACTTATTTTCCCCACTGCAGGTGCTGGGGTGAGCACTTATAAATTGTGCAAAACTACATATCTCCATCACTGTATAACTCAGGACTCATCTTAATAGATAAATAATTCTAATATTGGCAAAAAATCAAAGCTGTATCTCATCTTACATGTGTTCTGAAATGAGAACATGTAACTGCAGTGACCAGACAGACTGGAAGGTGCATTGGCCAAACATAAATAAAACTGTTGGGAACTTTTTTATTTAGGTTTTTATCAAAGTTGGTGGCATGCCACTGTATAGCTAGTAGTGTTACTCTATTAAAGTTTAATAGGAACCTGTCACATTGAACATGCCATCTGTTCTGCTGGCAGCATGTTATAGAGCAGGAGGGGCTGAGCAAATTGATATTCAGGCAGTCCCCGGGTTACAAACGGGATAGGGACTGTAGGTTTGTTCTTAAGTTGTATGTAAGTCGGAACAGGTAGATTTATTAAATGCAATTACAGCAAAACAAAATGTTTTAGATTTCGAAGTACAGGGAAAAGATTTTACATTTGTTTTGCTGTCTGTGGCCTTTTTTAGAAGATTTCACCTAATGTTCTGTATCTCATGTGCAGCTGTGGCATGCTGGCACTTGGTTATCATGGGGCGTGACTCAGTGTTGAATGTCAGCCACGCCCCATAAGTCTCCGTTTGTAACTAGGGGACGTATGTAAGTCGGGGACTACCTGTATAGTTTTGTGTAAAAAAATTCAGCACCACTTGTATTTTATTCATTGGATTGTTTACAGCGCACTGATGAGTGTTACAGGGCTACATGAGAATTCTGAACTTCCTAAAAAACCTTGGAAACTATCATCAGATGTCCACCCTTTAACAGAGAATATTTGTAATGGAATTCTATGAGGTACATGCCTTGTATGAAACTCCATACTATAAAAAATACAAGCTTCTGTTAAAGGGCTGTTCCAGGATCTAAGAATTCTCATTGGTCCGTTGGGGTATGATTAAAAATAGAATATTCATACGTACCTCCCAGATGCTCTCTTTCAGTCCTGACGCCGGTAAATTCATCCCCACTGAAGAAGTGAACGGTCTTTATTCACATGACAGCTGCCGCAGACAGACAGACAGGCACCAGAGTTGAAGTGCACGTGATGCTGTAGCCTGTGATTGGTTGTATCTATCATGTGACCGATGAATGTTTCACTGCTACATCTGGAACATATGGACCGGAATTTGGGGCTGAACGGGAACGTCTAGGAGGTAAGCAGGAGTCTTCTATTTTTAATCATGCCCCGAAGGACCAATGAGCATTCTTGAATCACGGTACACCCCTTTAAGGCAGCCATATAGTTTAGAACACTCTTCTAACCCATAGCTATTTCTGCTAAAACCATCAACCAATGGGGGGGGGGATCTGTGGCGGTATCTATTATGGACATCAGTTTGGCTACTACCCATTGATTAGAATAGAATAGAGGGGGGAAAAGCGTCGGGCGATGGATGGACCGACTACATAGACTAAGGGCAGTATGCAATGTTGATGGCTCTTTTTGATGTGGTTATATGCATAGCTATCTTATGTGCTTGTTTAAGTCCATGCTGTTCCCTCTATCAGGTACATCTATGGTGGCTAGTTGGTCTATCGGATATTTTTATTAAAATATATTAATGAGGTTGTAAGCCTTATTTTCATTTTTGAAACCCATGCAGGTTATTTTGGATTGTACATCTAGGGCCTAATAGGGTTAGCCTACTAAAGGTGGGACCGCCCTTATCGGGGCGATTTTCCCACCTGTGTTTGTAGGATTCAATAGGGACATTGTTTGCTTTATTTGTTTGCATTATCTCCAGGGCTGTGGAGTCGGAGTCGTGGAGTCGGTGCTTATTTTGCAGGAGTCGGAGTCGTCATAAAAGGGACCGACTCAGACTCCCAAAATATATAATAAGTTGGTCCAGTTAGTTCGATGCAGTGCAAAGAGCAAGAAGAATTGGGTCCGGCCGGTGCTACTGCTCCCATATCTTCAGCCTCATCACATGGAGTGTAATTGATGACATGGAGCAGGCAAAGCGCTGCCCCCAGGGGAGAAGATCCCGACCCCAGGGCAAACAGATTTCAGTAACATTTTTCTCCTGCTTTCAAAGAAGTAGCAGAGATCAACCATTCATCAAAACTGTGGCTGAGGCAATTCCTTTATACCCTGACATTGTTAGAGATGTTGCCCCTGTGGTCACCGCTTTGCCCCCAAACCAAGTTAGTGTAGAGAGGCCGTTCTTTAGCCTGGAAATAATGAGATCAGATGTGAGGTCATGTATGCAGGATCTGATGGAGGCAATACTATTTCTCAGAACAAATCAGAGACTCCACAAATGTTCCTGCAGTGTTTTGCATATTTACCATTTTTTGGTGTTCTAAAGTCACATCCAATAAATATATTGTACCCCGACAAGCAAAATGGTAACAATGTTTTAAACTTTTGAGACTTTCAGGTTCCGTATCTCACCATCCACTACAGCTTTGTACTTGAGGCTCCAGTAATTTTATATACAGTCATCTTACCTATCTACATAAATTTGACTTGCAAGTATTTAGCATCTGCTTAGTTCTCAGATTCTTTCCTGTAACTGCATTGTTACTGTTCTGCTCCTAAAAATTAAAATGTTAATTTGTATTATTTTGTTAGTATTTGGTAAATTCACCTGTTGGTTTTCAATACTGCCTGAATCCTTCTGGACTCTGAATCAGATTCAAGCATATCTTAACCAAAATCTGATCCCAGGTCTCTTCTACACATTCCCAATGTTGGTGCAGACTGGACTTGTATACAAATACAGCTTTTTCTTCAACTCTACCCACAAGTGTTCAAAACATTGTTACTCTTTTGCTTGTCAGCGTCTGTTCTACCTAAATAGCTTGATTATTGTATCATAAGGTGATAAACAGCCTAATGTTACCATTTTACTACAGTAAAGTTATCACTTAAACATGCGCCGTGTATGAGGGATTCAGGAGTCGGATTCGGGAGTCGGAGTCGGGGGTTTGGGAAATTGAGGAGTCGGAGTCGGGGGTTTGGGAAATTGAGGAGTCGGAGCTTTGGCTTGCCGACTCCACAGCCCTGATTATCTCTGCACCTTTTTCCCTTGATAGATTTACCTGCATGGTTGGTGATATGCTTGTTGAAGTTATTAGGTGTTTAAGTTAGTTTTGGCTTTTAATTGGAATTAATAAAAGTTATATTTTAGGAAGAGTGTTTTTTTGCGGTTTCTGTGATTTCTAACCCTATAGGGGTAAGTAAATATGCCACTACCAGAAACCTACCAATCACCCCCACCTCTCCAGACATCCTTCGTCAGCAGAGAATTGGGACATCTTCATACACATTTGAACAACTTATGCAAGTAATTACAGAAAATTGGCCAGGTTGACTCTCGCAAACAAAACATTCACTTGAAGGGTTTTTATTGTTTATAAGCAGAAAGAAAATCAAGCAACAAGGTAGGAATTATGAGATCACCGTACTCTTAAAATTAAATTTAGCTTGACAAATGTAAGGTTTCATGATTTCCTGATACTGCTCAAGATCCACTTGAGCACAAATCCTTTAATTATCAGCAAAAGGCAAGCCACAGCTGTGTACAATAGTCATACAAAACCATTTCATGCTAATCAATGGAGATTAAACAATGACAGCTCAATCTCAAAAAAGTGGGAGCAAGAGGAAACAATTAGCCCCAGCTTCACTTTGCACATGTCCTATGAAAGAAGCAAATATGCAATGCAGAACTGAATGACTTCTGTCCACTTAGATCATATAGCAATACAGAGATATCACAATGTATTCTAGCCCGATAAACAACTTTGTAGTGTGGCTAAAATTCAGACATGGTTACTGACCAGAGGAGTGACCTGGGTTCTATGCTTCCCCCTCAGCTGATCACCTATGATGTTTAGCTGTGGTTTAAATAGCCAATATCTCTTGACCCCTGCACTAGCGTTACTGTAGAAGCACTATGGCCACAACCTGCTGAAGTTCCCAGTGCCTGCTCCCTTCCTGCACTTTGCACATTTGGCACCAGAAGAAGGATCTTACACAGCAGGTGCCAACTAACCCTGATGCCAGGACTAAAGCTAAAGACTTGGTGCTAAAAACTAGTACAGTTTCCTACTAGTAGTCAAGATGTATGCTATGCAGTGGGTCTTCCACTGAGCACCTGGTATATCCTGCTCATTCATTGAATCTGGGCAATAGCTGCAGATATCCATAGTGCATACTGGAAAAGCCCCAAGAGGAGGTGAGCCTCAGCTACAATGTTCTGCAGATTTTGAGGACTCTGGGTGTCTTGTCATCCTAGGAATGCAGTTCTATGCAATACGACGGGCATGTGTCTTGGGTTTCTGGGTGCACTGTGCTCCTCACTCTCTCCTGAAATGTATACTATTATATTTTGCTCTTCAGTGCAATGTTCTTCTAAAATGAAGGCCTAGTTTACTTATGGAATCATAATGAGATATTTACAATCTCTATTACGGTCTCTTAGATCCTGAGGATAAAAATCACTGTTTTGAACACTAATACTGTGTCCTGAAGTAATACACCTGCTGTAGGATAGACAGAACATATAATACAGAGAACAACCCTTGAAAATGCCAAGAAAATATGTCTGATGTACCTACATGCACCTCAAATCTCATATGGAGGTATAGGATGGGCCAACAAATGTCTACAGGTGCATGAACTGGTACTGTAGATTGCCGTACTACAAGCTGGTGCATTAGGCCTAATGTTTCATCAAGACAGTGAATTACCAAAATTTACAAAATATATACAGTGGTTAATGTACACAATATACTATGAATAATACATGTTGGGGAACCTGTGAATATTTACCATTATGGACATATATTTAATAATATAAGAAAAACAGTTTGCCTTATAAAGGTCCCTGCAGAATATTAAATTCTTAAAGGGGTGTTATCGTTTCATTAAATGGTCTTCAGAATAAGGGGACAGTGAAAACAAGCAACTTTGCAATTGGATGTCATTAGCAAAGCTGCCTTGTTCTCACAGTGTTCTTTACCTTGTGTTTTTATTTACACTGATATCCAGTGTGGGTCTAATCCCTCCTCCTTGCAATTCACTAGCTGAGAGCTCATTTACATTCTGTACAGCCCTGGGTTGATTCACGAGGCTGTACAATTGACTCAGAGTTAGGGGCCGTAGCATTTTTCTGTCTCCACACCTAGCAGAAACAGACTGCAGCAGATTGTACAATGAGAAAACATGACAGTTTTGTCCCTGTGCCTAACTCTCCTGCATAGCAGATCTGTGCCGTTCTTAGAAAGCTGTAATACATCTCCAGCTGTGAGAGGATATCAGTGCTCAGATTAGATTGAATGCAGCCTGTGGTATGTATACAGCTCTTATAAAATAAGACTGCATAGAGAGAGAGACAGTGATATGTGGACTCAGAGGGGGGGTGGGGGGAGGGAGGGGGGGAGTCTCAGGCCAGCAGTGAAGGGGGGATGATGTCATTCAGCTGGGAGGGGAAGAAACGCCCCTGCATTCACAGAGTTGAGAAGCTAAGAGCAGTGTGAATCAGCCGAAGTAAGGAAGCGATACATCCCCTTTAAAGGAGTTTTACCACAACAGCATTTCCTGCCCTCTTGTTCCATCTTCAGCTTTCAGTGTCTTCAAACGAGGGCGTGTAAAATCGGTTTGAACTGCATAAAATGTGAACCGTCAGGCTTGACATCACCATGCCTTTCCCCACAGTATACTCACTCTAGCTGAACTAAGGTCTGTTTATGTAACGTCAAGTAAACTAAAAACACAAGCTATGATAAGATACAATGTAGATGAGTGGCTAGCACTTCTGCGATCCAACATAGGGGTTCTAGGTTCAAATCCCTGCAGAAACCAAATGTGAATATATTTTTTCTTAACACACATACCTGATTGAGGTTTCTTTTTTTTATTTATTCATCTGCAAGGTTTGACTAATTACTAAGAGTCAGAGGGCGGAAAGAATGACGCCCTGGGATGGAATCCCGTTCGCGTCGTTTTTTGATTTGGAGGGTTTTACTGACATAGTGCCTGAAAGGAGAGTGATGCCCGAGCTTAGGGCAGCCAAAAATGAGGACTCTTGTCACTGTTGGGGCCCCCTGTACATATGGATCACTGGGGCAAAAAAAAATATACGTTTTTTTAAATAATGATGAAAATGTTTATTATTTAATTTGAAAGGTTTCCCCACATGAAAAAAAAAAACCCTTTAAGATTAAAGGAATACAAAAAACCAACAAACAATGCAGCATTGACTAAATCTACATATAGCAACAAAACCCCTAAAAATGTTGTTGTTTTTTATGTGATTTATTCACTAACGGGGGAAAAAAAAGTATTTTAAATTATTGTTTACCTTTATTGGGGGTTAAGGGTTAAAAACCAAAGTAGGCAGTCCAAAATGTAGCTATGTCAAAGCAGCATATAGGCTACAAATAGGCTGCAGTCCATACACGGTCAGAAAGCAGTCTATAGCTGCTCAAATACTAGCAAGAGAACCAGAACACAGAAACTTACTAAGAAATCTTTATAAAATCTAAAAGAATTTTTTTTTAAATATTTTTCCTAATCTAAGAAAAAAATTAACCATGATTTTTATATACCAAAGCCCTACATAAGGAATGTCCCTGCCAAGGGTATTTGGTGTAATTCACTGGAAAAACTTTTTTGTAATCATAAACGTAGCTGTGCAAACCAACACGGGCCGGACAGGGATGTAAAAAGTATAGGTGTTGTCAGGAAAATCTAAAAGGGAATTGGTTTAAGGTATCTTTGTGTTCGATTTTAAAAAACCCAATACATTGATTTGATCAAAGAAAAATTTTTGTAATTTCTCAAAAAATTTTTATTTAGTCATTGAAGTTGAATCCTCGGGAATTTAGTAGAGGAAAATTGCTTCCAAGTGCCTAGATTGTGGAGAAGGATATATTTAAAATGGGGGGTTATCGGGAATGCCTTAATGGGGCCCTGCCCTTCTAGGGAGAGCTTCCCACCTGGTCAGGTTTAAAATGGCTGCTCGCCTGATTCGGGGCAAGTCTCTTATATGACGGGGAGGGGGTTTGGTTTCCCTTGTCTAGGAACCTTGAAGTGCTTCCTCGCAGTACCTATTTCATGACAGAATGCAGAATCAAACATGTCATTTATATGGGCAGGCCCCGATACTAACTATTGTCATACAAAACAAAGCCTTACCTCTCAGATTTTGTGCAACACCATCATACACTGACAAAGCACAAAAGACGAAAGACAAAGAAAAACATTTCAATGCATAGCTGTTCACTCCTGTTAAGTCACTGTTTGTCAAAAATATTACACAAAAAACACAGCTGCCTTTTCCAGTTATCTCCATCTGTCACTGTAAGGGTCTGTTCACACGGTGTGTTGAGTCCGTGTCAACTGCGCCTTTTTGTAGTGTTTGGTCCGCTGTCAGACCCTAAAGGGTCGTTCACACGGCTTATTTGAGGGATTGGGCCCCCAACTGGGGGCCCATTTGCGCTGCAGTACGGCCCAACCCCCCGGGGAAAATAATTTGGTAATCCACTGCTCTCTAGAAAAAGTGGATTCCCCCTCCCCCCCGCTGGCGGGAATTCCGGGGGGGGGAAAAAAAGTGAATGCACTAAAAGGCCCCCTAGATAAAGAAAAGTCTATGGGGCCGGGGGAGCGGGGCCCCGCCCCTTATTTACGCCGGATTTGCGGGGGGCAATCGGGGTCACAAATCCGCGGATTAACCCTGTGAAGGGGGCTAAAAAGAAAACATTATCTTTTTAAATTTTTGCAATGTGTTACATTGCTTTTAATATGAGATGTTTCATTGCGTCTTTTGGGTCCGTTCCAAAAATTGACAGTAAAATTCTTGTGAAAGAGCAGAGGAGCTTTTTTTTAAAAAATGTGGGTGCGACCTGCTAATCCAACCACAGCTGGTGTTGGATCGTTTAGAACCCCGATCCCCCGCTCATTTTTGGATGCGATTTTCGGAACAAAAAACAGGCCCAAAAAAAGGCTGTGAACAACCCTAAGGGGGCATCACATGGCAATGCAAAAACCAGTAGATTACCCAACCCGGTTTTTTTTTGGGTTTTTTTTGTATGAAAAGGGGGCTTTTGCCCAAGGGTTTTTCAGCCATCCCTTTTTCCATGAACTTATGTTCCACCCGGGAAAACCAGACGTTAAAATAAAACAGTTCTAAATTTTTCGTTATGCTGGCTGCCAAAAAGTAAAACAAAAAAATTTTGTGCAGTGTAAACAAAAGCAGGGATTTTCATTTAGGGCTTTAAAGGTTGACAGTCTGTTACAAATCAAAAACGGGTTATAAATCCGTGAAAACCCCTGCTGGGGGAGGGCCCTAGGGAAAATACTTACGCTTAAAGTATTACATGTTTAAAGGCTTTATTTTTCCTACAGCCTTTGTCTGCAACTATGACAACTTACCTTTTTTAAAGGGGTTTTCCAAGACTTAAAAACCTTCCTACCACATCCCCTGTTAAAAATAAATCCATTTTTACCTCCCATCCCACTGAATTAACACTGTAAAATTGGTTCTCCCCGTCCCCCAGGTGATGTCACGCCAGATACATGATGCTGCAACCAATCACTGACCTCGTGGTTTCACTGCAGGCATGTGATGCTGGGGGAGAGATTGTTTGAAGATCTGTGTCAATGAACGTAAAATCAGTGGGGCCTGTGGGGGGCAAGGGGCTAGGCAGTCTGGAAAGTGGGGGATGGTGAGGAAAGGGGGGTTAATTTTTATTTTTTGCCGTTGGAAAGGTTTTTTTTTTTTTAAACAGTAAGGGTAGTGCAAACCGGCATGTGGGCTCCATGTTAGGATAGGGTTTTTGGGTCCATTTTCGGACCAAACTGCATCTAACATGTGCAGGTGTTTTAAAAAATTTTTTCATGTAAAACAAGATTTGGGGTTCAGACGATTGTGATCCCAATGTGTGTTTAATGCGCTTTTGGATCCCTCTTTGATCCCTTTTTAAAAAATTTTTCCCGTCAATTTTGATCCAAAAGGCGCAGGACGCCCTTTTTAAAAATATGGGGGCGATCCTGTGCAACCCCAAAAAACGTCAAGACCGCTTTGTGAAAATACCCTAACTGTAAAAAAATGTCTCAGGTTTTTATCCCCTATTGGTGTGGACTCCAACAGCAATCTGCATCCCTGTTTTTTTTATGCCTAACAACCCAAATTTTTGGCACACGGTGGCCACAAAACCATGCCCCCTTTCCAACAAAAAGCCACGGCCACCTTGTCGGACCAGACACAGAAGTGTCTAGAACCGGTCTAAAACACATCATGAATGTGGTGTGCAGCTGTAAAAAAAATTTTTTTGCCCCAAATTTTGCAGGAATTTGGCGCAGCAATTTATACTCTGGGCCTTGGTCTATCGGGGATTACAAAAGATAGAAACATTTGAACAAGCCATAGAAGATCTGTGGTTAGTTCTCCAAGATGTCTGGAAGAACCTCATGCTGAATTACTTCAAAAACTGTGTGCAAGTACATCTAGAAGAAGTGCTGCTGTTTTGAAGGCAAAGGACGGTCACACCAAATATTTGATTTCTCTATGTTCATTCATTTTGTTTTCTAGAACTAAACTATTAATATTGTAAAGTGCTGCAAAACAGGTTTTGGAGTATTTAAAAGATAATTATTAGGATACATCCACATGGTGTACTGCAGCACGTACAGAACGCGCGGCAATAAATCGGTGTTTGGGAGTCACTCGATCAGCGCGTATCCCCGGCGTGGGGGGGGGAAGCGCCCCCCGGCCGATAGAATGTTTTTCTAGAATGTCACTTTTCCCCGGGTCAATATATGTCTGACGGCAGGGGGGCGCGGCGTAATCCTAGTTCTCCAGTGGCTTGTTTTCCCTAATTATTTTGGGGCATTTCCCCGGTATTAAAAATGCCCCTAGCCCGGAAATACGCGGTGAAATGTGCTCCAAAGTAAGTCGTGTGAACATACCCTTAGGGCACGTTCACACAGCGTTTTTGGACGAGGTTTTGGACAAGGTTCTCTAAGCGTTTCCTGCCCAAAAATATCTAAAAGCTTCCAAAACACCCAGTTCATTTAAATTGTTTCCTAGTAAAAACCTCGTTGTAGTTCACACATGACAAAGGTTTTTTTCACCTTTTTTTGGGGCAATGAAAAGTGTCATGTCAATTCTTGAGTGCCTTTTTGCCGGGTTTTTGTCCTGCTATTCATTTTTAGGGGGAAAACTCTTTTAAACCTGATCCAAAAACCCGATCAAAGCCTCGTCAAAAACCTTTCTGAAGAAGCTGTTTAGGGAAGGGTTTTTATTTTTGGGTTTTGGATGAGGGTTTTGGGCAAGGAAACACTCCGAAAACCTGGTCCAAAAACGCTGTGTGAACATGCCCTTAGGGTACGTCCACATGGCATGGTTTTCAGTCACTGTTTCAGATGGTTTTCAAATGTGAAAAACAGCTGTAAATTATCCCATTGATGTCAGAATATCCGAGCTGTGTATACTTATAGCTCGGACTTTCTTTTGATGGTTTGACTTCAAATCCGAAAACCATCAAGAAAACTTGGAACATGAAAAATTGTTCCATTCAGTTTTCAGGAGGTAAATGTATTGTTCAATGGTACGGGAGACGCCGAACCCCAAAAAACCGCGGGCAAAAACCCTTTCCTTACCATTAAAAAAAAAAAAAACTTTTAAAATTTTGGGTCGGATTCTTTACAGAACCAAACCCTTTCTTGTCAGCCGTTGGCCACCCCTTATTTATTTCATTTCTATTTGTGAAGACCACATTTGCCACATCTTTTTCCACCTCCACCCAAAATGTTTACACAGTACTGCATAGTGTGCATCAAAAAAAAAAAAAAAAAAAAAGCCTCAAAAGGTGTCGCCTTAACACAAAGATAAGAATTTTCCAGGTACACCATGATAAAACCCTTAAGGTGGTTGTCTTACTACCTTGATTCATCTTTCCTCAGTCCGGGGTTCCTGGGGTTTTCCAATTTTAAATTTAGGGGCAGTTTCCTGGTATTATTGGCTTGGTGAGGAGCTGAGGGCAAAGGTCTGGAGTTTGGTGACCAGGGGCTGACACCCTAATCAGTAGGGGATAAAAAGGGCCCTGTAGCTATGGGCGCCTGAGGGGCTGATGACCCATAAAAAGAGGGGATATCTGGTTTTGGTAGGACACTTTTAAAATGGCACATTTTACAAAGTGACTTGTTTTCCCCCGGGCCTTTTTACATAAAAAAGCAATCCTTGTAGTGAGACAACCCCTTTAAGTTTGCCTAGTAAAATAAAAAAACATAAAATTTTTCTTTTGCTGTGGAATAAAATGGGAATGGAGTTGGTGAAAACTGGAAAAAAACCCGGGGACTAGACATGCTCTTTTTTTTGCCCTCTCGTTAATCAAAATTTTTTAATTTAGGTGGAACACTTTGGCACAGACAAAAGCAATGTTGGAAATTGCTCTTCAGCTACCAATACAAAACGCATTAGCAGTAAAGTGCATGCTGTGGCGGGTTAAAAAAATAAGGACCTTTCTTTTTTAAATACCCAATCCTTTTTAAAGCATTGCAAGAAGGGAAACAGAATGTAAAAAGAAAAATTTTTGGGGGAACCCTTTTCCCCAAATAATGTGTGCCTAGCTGTGCCCATTTTTTTACGGCCCCATCTTTGGAATGAGAAAAACAAGCAAAGCCCACGCGCTTGAAAGAAGACTTTAAAAGGGGGGTTTTCCCTTTATATGATTAGTTTAAAAAATGTGGGGAAAAAGGGAGGGGAAAAAAGACTTTTACCAAAAAACATTGCTGCTCTGTTTTGGCTTCTTTTCAGGGTGGCAGTTTATCTTTTTCCTGCTTTTAAAACATTTGTTTCCCCCAGTTAACGACAACCTCTTTGCTCTCATTGTCCGAAAAGGGCCATGTTTGGTGAGGGTCACCCCCTTGTTCTTTCCTTATCTTGAAGGGGGGGGGAGCTAGTTTACTTTATTATTGACCAAATTTAAACCCTTCGGGCTCTATACCCTTTGTGAAACGCTATTTAAAACCCTCCAGCACTCTTGTTCCTCTATCGTTTCAGTTTGGAAAATTTGCAAAATTCAATGGCAACCCAATGTTATAAAACCAAACCCACAACTTGACAGGAGGTATGAGGGGGTGGCTCTTTTTAAAACGAAAGGGAAAACCCCCCCTTTTTAAAAAAGTTATTTAAGTAGAGGTGAGACTACAGGGAAAGAATTTTTGAAATGGTGCAGAATATGATGAAAAATTTCCCTCATTTTTATTATTTTTTTTTAGCGCCCCCTTGGGTTTTCCAGAGCGCTTTTTCATTCAGGTTTAAATCCCAAAAAAATAGGAAACAATTTCAAAGGTGACAAATTTTTAACTAAAAAAGGGTTTAAAGAAGGGGAGGCCCCTGCCGCGAGGTTTTTAAAATCACGGAAGGGGGGGAAGATACAGAAGGTGAGGGGGCAAAAAATGTTTGTGTGGGGGTTTTGTAAAAAATTGGGGGTTTTGTTGGTTATAGGCTTTTTTAAAGGGGGAATTCGGTTGTTTTTAAAGCGGGGTGGTGTTGGTTGGGGGAGTCCGTTTTTTTTGGGGCAGCGGGGTTTAAAGGTGGGGGGTGATGGGGGCACGGGGGAGAAGTCTTTGGGAGGGTTTATGTGAGAAGCTCATACATCTATCCTTGAGTTGGACATGGCTACAGAAGTTGAAAACAATAGGCAACAGGCCACAAAAAAGGTCACATCAACAAGGTGGTGGACTCGGGCAAAAATGGGAAGCACAATTATACCATTATATCAACACCAAAGGGCGGTCAAAGTAGGGACGATTGCTCTGTTTTCATGGGAACAATCTTTAAGCAAAAACATTATTTGTGTGGAAACTTTTATTTTTTTTTCCAAAAAACTTACTTTAGAGGGACTCTGCAACAAAGCAGGTATAGCAATAGGGCACTGAGGGTAGCAATAGGATGGGGTGGTAATCGGTCAGGGTGCAAGAAAAATGATTAGAGAGATTGGTCACGCACACCAAGTAGTAAGGGAAATTGATGCCCCCGGGAAAAAGGGGGTTTTAAGAAAATTCCACCGCATTTCCGGATGTCATGCAAATTATTAAAATTTTTAATGTTTGGGAGTTAAAAGGGGCCCAAAGAAAAGCCCATAAATTTAAAATTGGGTACATAATTAGAAATGACACTGGATTTCCTTTGGAATTTTTTTTAATAATCGGGAAAAAAATTAGGCCCCAAAAAGGTCAGGAGAGCAAACTCAAGTTAGTTAGGGAAAGACGTCCCCAATTTTTGGTTTGGACCAGCGGGGACAGAAAAAAGGGAAAAAATTAAAAAAAGGGGTTTTCCCCCCGTTTGTAATTTTGACTTTTGGGTTTCCTCCAAAAAGGGGGTTTTTAATAAAATTTTTCTAAATATATTTTTTTTAAAAAAAAGTGCAGCCTGAGAGAGCTACAGGGGCCTTACCTGTTTTAGTTACTTTTAAAGTTACTTACAGATACGACCTGACAAGAGCTGCGGCCGGGCTTCCCACAGAGCACAACTTCTTATTGATGGGGACTGATTTTGCAAAAGGGCTTTAAGGGCGCGGGGTTTAGAAAATTTTTGTTTTTGTATACGAACCCCATTTAGTTGTAGGGGTGCTTTTCAAAGTGTTTCCCTGCTTTATCTAAAGGACGGAGAACATAAAGGGGGGGTTTTTCCCCGGGCTGTGTGGAGAAAAGGGTTTCCCTTTTTGGAAATAAAAGGGAATCCACAATTTGTAGTTTGATTATTTCAGTAAAACATTTCAAAACAAATCCCTAATGCAGCTCTGTGCTCGGGGTTGTCTTCTCTCTCAGCCCCTTTGGGCCCTTTGTTTACATTTGCTTCTTAGCAGAAAAGGGCCCCACCCCCGGGCCCAAAAAAACCGCTTTTAAAAAACCCCAATAAAAGGGGCATTACCTGAAAGTAAAAACCCTTAAAAAGGGGTTTGCCCTCACAAACATTGATTCATCTTACCTCGTCCTATTTTCTTTTTAATTCGGGGGCATTTTTTAACCGGCTTTACTAGGCTAAAAGGTAAAAGGGCCAGGTCTTAGCTATAGCAACCAGTGTGGCACCCTATGAGGATAGTTTTCAAAAGGTCTGTAGCTTTATCGCCCGAGGACGATACACCCATACAAGAAGGGATATCAAGGAATAGATAGGACACTGTTAAGGGACACAAAAGCAAATTAAAACTTGTTTTTTTAAAGATCTTTCCCCATAAAAAAAACAACCCCCTTGTATTGAGAAAAACCCCTTTTGGGTTTTTTACTAAAGAGAATTTTTTTTTAAAAAAATTTTTAAACTTAAAGACGCAGGGCATAGTGAATCAACATTTAAAGGGAAAAACCCACTTAGTACTCCTCTTCTTTTGGCTAAAAGGGGGCCCAAATTTATAAACACAAAAAAAGCTTTTCCCCTTTTAAAAAAAAAAATTTTTTTAAAACCAAACTTACATTTTATGGTCAAAAAGATACAAATTTTGTTTAACCTTTTTATAAAAAGGGGAAGTGTTTTGTATTTTGAAACTTAGAAAGAGCCGAAAAGAAACCACGGGTTCTTTTTATTTTGGTTTTGGGCAAAAAAAGGAAACTAAATGAGGATAATTTTAGGTTTAAAAAAAAAAATAAAAAATGGGAATGAAATTTTTTCCTTTCTTTTGGGTTAGCAAAAAAATTTTCCTGCCGCATTTCTGCACATGACAAACAAGAAGTCGGTTTTTTGGGTTATTTTACTTTCTTCTGAAAAACCTGGTTATAACCAATATGGGTACCTTCATTACTCCCAGAGGGATTGTAATCCTGGATGTCCATACCGCTGCACAAAACAGTGAATTTCTCTACCTGGAATCTGGCTAAAAACAAGGAAACAATTTTAAAAACGCTTTATAAAAAATTTTCAGATTTCTCTTAAAAAATTTTTAAAAGGGTAAAGTGGGTACTACATCTGGTTTGACCCCTAAAAAGATATGGCCCAAAGACAACGTTAAAAAATGGAGGGTTTAAAAAAAAGTCATTTTTTTGAAAGACAATTCCCTTTATGTTAAACCCATTTTGTTTGGGAAAGTTTGTTTTTTTTTTTTTTGTTTTTTTTTTTAATTTTCCATATCACTTTTTAAATATTTTTAAAATTTATTCTTAATTTCCCCATTTTCACTTTGGGCCCCAAAACCTAATAGTAGTCTGAATCTCTAAGGGACTTTTCATTGTCTCCTCCCCTTATCAGTAAAAGCAGGTCCAAAAATGAAAGGAGACAGCAATAAAGTAAAAGATAACACAAAGGGTCCCCGGGAGTCCAAAAAGAGGAGATGTCACAGTCCCCCTCTCCCCCTCCCTGCCCATGATTTCTTCCCAGGTTTACACAGCCCTGCCTAGAAAACTCTCCTATTCAAGTCTTTGGGAAGAACCCCTCTTACGCCTCCTATTTCAAGAAGCTGCGTAAAGCATCTCTCCGACGCTGTTTAAAGCAGTGCAAGGGAAGAATTCTTCCCCCCATTCAAATATAGACGAATGAATTGAGAAATCTACAATTAGCAAATAAAAATGACTGAGTAAAAGAATATGGATCAGGTGCTTGATTTAATAAGTAAAAAAAAAAAAAAATTGGAGACAGATTCCCTTTAAGGAAAGAAAAAAAAAACAGCTTTGCGATAGATTTTAAAAAAATTTTGAGAGGGTACAAAGGGAAAACAAGGTTTGTGGGGGGGCATGACACAATTGCAGGTCCATACTCCAGATTTGTAAGTGGAATCAATTATGGAGTTCACCACATTCCTAAAGGAATAAATAACGGATATACCCCGCCACCTGACACAAAAAAATTTCCCCCACGGGGGTTTTTCCCTGAAAATGCATTTTAAATATGTAACTGGAAAATTTTTTTCCCAACGCGTACAAAAATGGGCATGTCAATTTTTTTTGGGTTTCCCTTTTATTTCATTTAAAATCCCCAAAAAAAAACAATGGGGGGGTTTTTTTGGGGGCTAAAATGTCCAAATACCACACTTTTTTGGGAGTGTTTTTTGATGCATTTGCATCCCTAAAATACACATTAGGTTCAAATTTGAATGTCCCCGAAAGTTTTTGACTAAAATTTCGGGATCAATTTAAATTTGGGTGGGCTTAAAATTTTTTCTTTTGAAATTTGTTTCCCCAACTGCCTCCCTTCTCTACAGGTTTATTTGAATCCCTAATTTTTAAATTTTAACAGAGAAATTTAAAACTCAGAGGGTTTAGTTTAAAAGATTGTCACAAGAAAAAAAAATAAAAAATTTTTTGGGGGGGGAACTAGGTTGTGGATTGGCCCAAATTTTAAAAAAAAAATTTTTTAATTTGGGAATTTAAAAGAATACATAAAAAAGCAAACTTTAAAAACGAAAACCCCCAAAACGCATTTAAAAACTTCTCTAAAAAACGGGTTTTTTTGGAGGTAGATTTCGTGACGTATGAACCTACCCCTACACGACTTTGGAGGAAAAAGAGGGGGGGGTCCCTAATTTTTTGAAAAAAAGAACCCCTTTTTCCCAAAAGTTAAAGGCCCCTGGGGTGATGGGGAAAAACCAGTTTAAAACCCCAAATTTCCCAAAAAACACCAAACAAAAACAACTCCAACTACCCAAAAAAAAGGAACAAAAAAGAGTGGGAAAAAAACCCCTTCACATCTATCTACAAGTTTTGAAGGACCAAAGCAAGAACAAAGTCCAGGGGAAAAAAAAACAAAAAAAAACACAAAACTGAGCTATAGAGGAAATATGCACGGATTTCCAAAACCCCCTAGATTCAACAATAACTATGCACAATAACACACGTACATAATCTTAGGCTAGAAATTCATCACTCATACAGTCTAAAAACAGCCATAGATATATTAAAAAAAATCTTACATACAATTAAAGGAAATCTGTATCATCATACCACCAGTAACCGTTAGACTTAAAATCTTTGACAACATCATAGCCCTGATTCTCCTGGCATGGCGCTCAAGTCTGAAGCCCTCACCTATGCACAAGCTAGTCAAGGTTGGATTTCAGCCCAAGAGAAATGTAAATTCTGCAAGCACCTTCTCCAAGTCCATCACAGAACCTCGGACCATGCCTCTTGAGCTGAGCTTGGAACATTCTCACTATATCTTGCAATCTAGAAAAGGATGCCATCATTCTGGAGCCACCAATATAGCACTCCTAAGTTCTTATCTATCCAGGCAATCCTAGTACACTGGAACAATTTACCTTAACCTACCCTGACCAAAACAGGACACAGCATTACAAAAGTCAAAATCAGCAAACAGCAAGGACCATCACAAAAACTTAGGGCCACATGTATGAAACGGTTTTGATCTAAAACTCATTTTTTTTCCCCATAGGTTTCAATGGAGGAAAAAAGTGAGTTTTAGATCAAAACAGCTTCACACTTGTGGTCCTTAGTGTACCAGAGTCTACCGAGAGCATAAAAACTTGACCCGAAACTGAGACAGCAAGCAAACCCCAGAATATCAGACAAACCTACAAGCCTGTGTAGAGCAGACTGTACCAGCAGTGTAACCAGCAGGTCTACATTTTGCTGTGATGCTCCAAATGTTCAGCAATTAAGGACATTTACTTCTGGACTTCATCTCTATGGAAGAGGAAGAAAAACGATATACTCTTCTGGTGGAAAAAGAATACGCTTTGGACCTAGAAGCACAATATGTTTAGACTGAGCTGAACATGATATACCATGGACTTCTATTGTCGCTACTTTAATTTGTCCTTATCCTTCTTTCCCTCATTTCCTACTCGTGTTGGCAATGCCAACATGCATTTAATCCTACGGACAAAACTTCTTTGAATTCGATTTCGGAAAAGACAACATCAAGAAAACAACTAAAACACAGTTTTACATCGTTGTATGGTCCGAAAACAAAATCAGTAGACAAATGATCAAATTTGGTTATTTCATGCATGTTCAGAAACGAATGGCAATACTGATAAGGGTCTGTTTTCAACCTACCAAAATATTCTCAAGGTCTAGTGTAGCTAAACTAACAAATCTGTAGAAGGTTTCTTAAAGTCTGGTAACAGAATGGAAGCAAATATGATAGACTAAGCAAACAGACTTCCTGTGAAATTAGATCGGAAACCTCAATTCCCTTCCCAGTCCTTTAGCAAGCTTCCAAGAGGCTCCTTCAAAGTGCTGATAAGAAATCATTCAGCTTTAAAGTGATTTGTCCATGTCTGAAACCGAGATTCAGACAGAACTTTAAATAAGCACAGGATCACTGCCTGTCCCGTTAACAAAACACAATATCTCCTCGCGCATTCACGTCACAAAATCCAAACAAAAGCAGGATAAACGGTAAATACAAACACACTACAGGCAATATAAAATGAAACAAAATTAAGATATGTAAAAATGGTTTTGTGATTGACATAACCCAAAATAGATAATAAAATAAGCTTATGTCCTTTCACTTAGGGTATGTTCACACGGGATAATTTCGGCACGCATTTCGCGTCGTATTTGCTCTCTAATACGGGCGAGGTGTGCACCAAAATAACGGCAATCCATAGTTCTTATAGAGAACTATGGATTACGCCTCCGCTCCCCGGGCGTAAAATACAATCCTACTGTACGCCCAGGGAGATAAGTGACATGTCACTTATTCGGGGCACTTACGCGCCGCGAGCAATGACACTCCATGGGGCCGGCGGGCTACCTTCTCCGCCCCCCCCCCCACCACCCCACATCGTGGGAGTACGCGCCGATCAGCACAACACCCAAACACCCGGCGTAATTGCGGGGCGTACTGTACGCCCCGCAATTACGCCATGTGAGCATAGCCTAAGGCTGTGCGCACATGGCACTTGTAAAATACTTTTGGATGCTGTTATAGAATCTGACCAGTATTTTGCAATAAATTTTCATTTTCTACTGCTTTTTGGCACAGATTTTGCGGTAAGTTTTCTATGTCGGCTGGCCCATTAACATAGAACTGTACTATAATCCGACATTTTTAAGTGCAAAACAACGGATAATATAACATGTTTTAAGTTTTTTTGAACAGATTTTGGATTTGAAATCTGAACTTAGAAAATCTGAGCTGTGTAGACTACAGCTTGAATTTTCTATTGAGGTCTATGGGGATGATTTTTGTGGATTCTAAATACTAAATCCGCTTAGAAATCCAACTATATACCAGTGCCGTGTAGACGGAGCCTAACTGCTAGAGTTCCAGAAGATTTTGTGAAAAAAATCCATCTTCTTTTGATTGCTATATCTAACATGAGCCATTTGTGTTACTTCTATATATATGTGGGGTGTGTTTGTTTCAGCCTTGTGCTAAAAAAACAGTTCCCAGAAAGGCTCCTGTGCAAGTTGAAATTGTTGCATACGTGAACAAGATTGTTTTTGGAAATCCTACCTTGATTTTTTTCCTCATTTTAACTTTAATAGGGACTTCAATTCTGTTGAGGCGTGCACCCTTATTTACGTTCCTATGCTGCTAATTTGTAGTCATTGTGCTGTACATAAGAACAGACTTTTGAGCCATGGCCACATGATCGACCTACAGCACATCACAACATCGGGAACAATCGGCCCCAGTAGAGACCAAGGGAGACATGTATGATCGTAAAATGCGCCCAAGTGAGCAGTCTACGATGTCTAATGCGCCTAATGAATGCGCCCAACATGAGGGGGCGTTCTGTGCGTGTCGCACCACACTCGTGCTATTAGTCACATATATGAATGTGGTTCGGCAAAACTAGGCGCATTGCAGCTCGAACAGGCAGACCTATGTGAATGTGGTGTGCCTGAGCCTGAGGAGTCGAAGTGGAGCTAGATTTGCTGCTGGGGAAAAAAAAAAAAGAGTCCAATATTTCTCAACTTATACCAGTACAATCATAAAAAGTGATATACAAACTATATAAAATTAAATCATTTAAATGTAATAAAAATGTTATCACATAAATTAATATAAATATATAATATCCCAAACATATAAAAATATCTCCTATAAAATGTATTTAAATTTAATAGACTAAAATTAATTTTACATTAAATAACCCACTGATCATGATGTTCAGATTTTTGAATTTTTATTACATTGAATTTGAAATGTATTTTTGCTGCTCTCACACCTTACTCTACATACAGATAGAAACAGCACAGGTATTGCTGGGACCTGTGGTCCTCCAAACAGGATTGGTACCATAGTTTCTATTCACTGACATGCTATTCTAATGACTTATTTCCAGCCTGTCCATAGCCTTTATACATGGTAGGCGCATTATTCCGTAATGCGGCAAACACATAGGCGAGGTACGTCAAACTTTAGACTCCCTTTATAATTGCACAAAAACCACTTTCATACATGAGGCGCAATATACACTGAAAATGAGACTCAAATATTCTCTATGAGAACTATGGATTACCGTAATGACAGATTGATTTCAGCCGTACTGCAGCGCAAATACGGCGCACAGTACGGCTGAAATCAGTGCCCAAATCAGCCGTGTGAACGAGCCCTAAGAGATTAGACTCCCAAATTGGATTCTAATACAAAAGTTATTTATTCTTGTTAGTTATGAACAGGGGAAAATAACAGATGAATGTCTGACACCTCCTTTCAAGGGCTTCTCCAGTGGAAAAAAAATGTTCTAAATAATCTCTCCAACAATTAGGCACCTTTGTAATATATTTTCATTACATTTTATGAAGGTTTCCTGAAGTTCCACTTTAACGGTTTGACAAGAGGTAACTCAGAAGTTTTGTCTGTCTGGTCAAGTGATCTCCAGGGCGCCACATAGATGTTTCCTGTCTAAGTGGGTATAGTATTTTTTTAGGGTGGCTTTTGAAGCCACCCTTCTTTGGTCCTGTACCAAAGTTTTTACCACGAGGGAGAAAACAGGAGATATGCACCAATACATAGGTGGGAGGAATGAATCATGGAGCTCGTAGTTTCAAAGAAAAGGGAAACTGCTTTCAAACAGGAAATGCTGCTGCTCAGCTGCAGAGAAGGAAGAACACAGATAGCACAAGAGAGTACAGATGATTAAAGAAAAAAACATCTAGAGAGTCAAGTACTTGTCTGTTGGAAATATAAAAGAAAACCTACAGAGACAAGCAGACATAAGTATCACTTATCATGCACCAATCTGACAATTTTAACCCCTTAATAACATTGGGCATAAACTTACGTCCCAGTGCCGGTTAGTGGTTTTGTAGCGGGATTGTGCCACCATGTTTATCGTCTTATTACTTACAGGCATGAAGTAGTAAAACCGACCTTTGTTTTACCCCCATTTCAAACAGCCTGATTAAAATAGAACATAATTTATCCCATGTGCTTAACACTGCAGAAGGAAAAAAAATTCAAATGCCAAATTATGGGTTTTTTTCGGCAACTTCACATACCCTCAAAAGAGGAATAAAAGTGATCACAAAAGTCGCATCAATCCCAAAATGGTACCAATAAAAAAAATACACTTCAGCCCGCAGAAAATGCCCCCTCACTCAGGTCCAAAGGTGGAAGGGCAAATAGTTATTGGTCTCAGAAAGTGACGCTGCAACGCAAATTTCAAAAATAAAAAATGTTTGTATTTTTTACGGTACTGTAACATAACGCAGATCCTACATATTTGGTATTGCCGGAATCGGATCAACCTGCAGAATATAGAGAACACATTTAAACCGGAGAATGAACGCTGTAAAAAACAAACAAAAAAACTGCAAACATGGCACAAGTACATTTTTTCCCCCCTTTTTGACCCACTTAGAATTTCTTTGTGGTTTCCCAGTATATTCCAGGGTACGGTGATTGACACCATTAGAAAGTTCATCTTGTCCCCCAAAATAAAAGCCCTCACATGTCTATGTAGATGGAGAAAAAAAAATGTATGGCTCTGGGAAGGCGAGGAGGAAAAAAACTAACCTGTCAACAACAACAAAAAAAAAACTTGGTCTTTAAGGGGTTAATACTTAGCAACATTTACTTTAGCAAAATCGTAGCTTTTAACAGACTTAGATTTAGGACATGATAAAGACTATGGTGGCCGACATGAGTCCATTTATTCATAACCTGATTGACCTTTCGTTTGATGGTCGTCATGGGACATCTGCCCAAAGCTCATTGTTGGGTGGTGTTTGGGGCTGGATCAGATGTGTTAGGAGTGTCATTCAGGTGACTGCTGGGATGGCTTCAATTTAAAATAGCTTGACTTTATGTGACCGCTCCATTAGTGTTCAATCAAAACTGTTCAGCATGCTTGTAGAATGACGGTATAGTGAGCATACCCACATTTATAGCTGCTACATTGCAAATCTTTTATGATGGATGAAAAAGTACTTAGTTCTCCTAATAAAAGGTTAACCACACCACACTAATCCCGATGCAATTATTGCCAGTTACTGTAAAGTCAAATCTTACCACGTCAGCTTAAATGGGATTCCCAGAAAAGCTAAACCGTTTCTATACGACCCCAACACCCTCAAGACATATTACATTACACTGTTCACAACAAATGGTGATTATATACAAAGCTTCTTGTCCATACATTAACCATTATTAGACACTAGGAATATTGGCCACCACTTAATGAGTTACAACATAAATGCTCTCGCTTTTACAATCACAAGAGACTATTTAGAAGTGTAAACCCAAAAATGGCGGATATTTTCCAGTCCGGAGTCAGACAAAACTGAAATTGCTATCCCTCTATTAGCCAAGCATGCATTGTCATTTTGTAAACTGAAAGGGTAAGTAGTTGCCAGACATCTCAAGTTGCTGATCTCCTAGAGAAATTCAGCTGTTTCTGTTCCCCCGTCATGAATATAGAGCTCTTGTTAAGACTTTTGCCTGTTAGGGGATGTTCACACTACGTTTTTCTGGCCCAAAGAGGCATCTAACAATGTGCAGTATGATTTACATTGCTTTCAATGTAAAACACGCATCAGTGGTCAGACAAGTGATCTCTGATGCATCTTTACATGCGTCTTTTTGATCCGTTCAAAGAATTATGTAAATTCTCGATCCTTCTCACCCAGCAACAGCCCTATTCAAAACTATAGGATGCAATCCGGCTGCAGCCAAAACGCATCCAAAACACGCAGCACACTTTGGATACATGTTGACTGCGTTTTACACAGCGCTTTTGATTACGTGTTTCAGACCAAAAACGCTGTACGAACATCCCCTAACTTTTCTCATTAATCATCAATGAACGTGAGGTCATTCTGAAAGGTCAGTTAGCCACCAGAGTGTAGAGAAAGCTGGGAAATGACAGCAGCCAGACTGACCAAAGCCCAGTAGCCAAGATGCCAAAAAAAATTGCAGGGTTTTTTTTTTTTTAATAAATGCCCACTATAGCTTTTCTTATTATTCAGGTCAAATTGTTTTGTGAGTAGTTTAAGTGGCTTGTAAATTTGACAGCATTTTGTCCAGCCTTGTTCTACACGTTGTTCCTTCTTTTGTTTTTTATTTCAAACATACTAAGTGGAACCAGAACAGATCTCAGAAACCTTGTATTCTTTACATATAGCTCTTAGGGTATGTTGACATGGCGTGTTGAGTCCGTGTGAACATAAGCTTTTAGCTGCGTGTCTGGATCCGTCTATCGGACCCCAAACACGTATCTAATAAATAGCAATGTGATTTACATTGCTTTTAATAGGAGACACGCAACGGAATTTACATGCGTGATCACTGATGCGTGTCTCATTGCGCCTTTCGGATCCGTTCCAAGAATTGTCATATCAATTCTTGGTCCGAGAGACGCAGCAGACGCCCTATGTAAAATGATGGGGTGTGATCCTGCTGCATCCAACACAGATCCGAAAACATATCCCAAAACGCCGTGTGAACATACCATTTGGGATACTTTTTTTGGAGGGGTTTTAAAGTAGTTCTTATGGTTTTCCTCTCATCCATAAGTACAAAATTTAAAGGGTATACTGTTTATTTTTATCAACCAATGCTATCCTTCAGGTTTTCTGGCACGTATTAGACATTTTGACGAACGCTCTTTGGGATATACATATATATATATATATATATATATATAAATATAATATAAATATATATATATATATATATGAAAAATAACCATGATGACAGCACTAAAAACTAAAACAAAATTTAATAAAATCTTTCCACAGCTTTTAAATAGTGGTATCTGTACTACTAACGCTACATGAGAACACTGCTTCAGAGGTCTAGACATGGCAGAACCCTTAACGAATATTTATAAAAACCTGCCGTCACATTAATATGAACACCAGCTAGACAGGCTCGGAGTGACTCAAAGTCCCATTACTTTGTCACAGGTATCTGGAATCATGCGGATTGCAGTGTTGGCCAGCGCATACTTCTAAAACACCCGGCGCATTGCTTCACGTACAGCACGCGCAGAAACACGCCATGGAAACAGCCATAGAGCGTACATAATGATCCAGGTGATTCCCCAAATGATCAATTTGGTTCAAGTCTGGAAAATAAGGGGACCAGGGTAATACCTGGAAGTGTTGGTCATGCTCTTCCAACCAGGGTTGGACATTAATAGACTGCATCCGCCCAGTGAAGATAATCAGCACGTATAGGAGTGGATTCATACCAAAATCAGTTGCAGATGCCTTCCACATGAATGAATGAGCCACAAAAACATTCCCTAGACCATAATGCTGTCAACACCAACTTGTGTTCCTCCGTCAATGGTTGCAGGATGTTTTTTTCTTTGATGTCTACTACCCGACACACAAACATAAATCCATTCAATGAAGCAGAAAACTTGTCTCATTGGAGAGGGCAACCCTTTATCATTCAGCGGAGGTCATTTTTTTATACTACCCTGAAAACTAAACCTTTTTCTTTAGCAAAAGTTCAGTGACCATTTCTCTGCTTGTGGGCACCTATACGTTTTTCTGAATTGTTTTAGACATGGTAGCAAGTTGGCCCGCCCTTGTGCACCATTGTAGTCACTTTCACATCAATGGCACATGGTGCTCCAATTTCCATGTAGCCTTTTCGCAATGGTACCACTTGTCCACTGACCATATACTTTTAGCAAAGCAACAACCGAACAGCTCCCACACTGCACAGCTTCAGAAATGCTTCCACCCTCCGCCTGAACGCCAATTATCCCATTTTAAAATTCTGAGAAATCACCCCTTTAATCCATGACAGCAACAAGGGATATGTGTGCAGACAGTCTACCACACACTGAATATACCCACCAAGCCAACTCACCACATGTGACTTCCTTCATAAGTTACGGGCTGCACACATCAAAAGTAGGAAGTGGTTATAATGTGACTGTGTAGTTAGACTTAAAAAAAACAAATGAATGAAAGTTATCGCTATATATATATATATATATTTTTTTTTTTTTTTTTTTTTTTTTTTTTAAGTGAAAATTTTTACATTTTTAGGCTGGCGCCCTACCAAGTCGCTACCACTGTCGCGACGAGCTTGCGGTGGTGGCCGAGGTGCAACGAGGTACCGAATCGTAAAACAAGAACCGTAGTTGTGGACTGGCAGACAGGACAAAGCAGGCAGCGAAGGTTCGTAGTCGAGGAACGTAGCAAGCGGTCAGGAACACGGCAAGATAACACTCCAGAACGCTTTCTCTAAGGCACGGGGCAACGTAGATCCAGCAGGGAAGCGACGTGGAGTGTGCCAATATATAGGGTCAGTGCCGGGCAATTATCCAATTACCGGCACGCTGGCCCTTTTAATTTACGAGAGCGAGCGTGCCCTAGGGAGTGGGCAAACAGCCCCGACCGGCAGAGGAAGACAGCAGGACAGGAGCGCGGCCGGGTAAGTTTGTGCTTGTACAGTGAGTGCGCCCGCAGCCCGACCTGCGGCCAGTGGCACAGCCCGTTCCTGGCAGAGACCCAGAAGAGGGGACACGGGTGCGCCCGCGGCCAGCAGGCCGGACCGTGGGGCCACTCGTGACAGTATGTTCACACGATGTACTGTGGGACGTACAGTACATTGTGTGTTTCGAGAGCTTGCACTGATCAGCGCGTACTCCAGAGGCGCGGGGGGACTGGTAGTCCGCCGGCCCCATAGACATGCATTACTCGTGGCACGTATTCGCCGCAATTGACATGTCTCTATGAGAACTATGGATTACCGTAATTTCGGCGCGCATCTCGACCGTATTAGAGCGAAATGCAGGCTGAAATTACCCCGTGTGAATATACCCTAAGTTACAATTGTCCTCACTCATGTGCTGCCACATCTACAAAATGATTCTACAATGACTGGATGCAAACAGAGACCTCTGATGCTTTACAAGAGCTTCCAAACTATGATTAAGAAGCAGCAATCATTAGCATAAAGACTGGTTAAGTACAACTTAAATAGTGACATTCCCGGCAAGGCTTCTTGACATTGCGTTGCAGTGCTGGAGGGAACAGGCACAAGAGTGAGTGGTTTAAGAGGGACAGCTCAGTTAGAATTAATTTAAGGCGGCAGCTTCGTGCTCGACGTTCTCTAATTCAGACGCAGCACGGAGTGAGACAAGCTCTGAATCCGGCCAGGATTGTAATAACAGGTCAACATTCTCGCATGCCTGTTTGACAGACAGAATAATCCCCGTGTTGACAGAATAACCTACAATAAACTGTAAAACTAAATATTGGCTTTAACCATCTGTCAAAAAGGAGATTTCAAACCCCTAGTAATTGAACACTGGTAAAAAGTGGCCTGTTCCCACTGATAAACAAGACAGAGAAGGAGTCACGTCAGACACAAACAATCCACACCTTTTTTTTTACTGAATTTCTCAAAACCAAATGAGAAATGTTATTGATTTCCACTTTAGGTGTCTATGGATTCTCAATGCCTTCCCCTTATCTTTATGTGGAATTGGAAGCTGGGCAGGCCTGGTATGAATAATCTGCGTGCCACTGGCGCGATCAATCACTGATGCAGCAGTTTACAGTACAGAAGAGGGAAAGAACGGTG
This sequence comes from Phyllomedusa bahiana, assembly GCA_025379985.1. Classification (NCBI taxonomy): domain Eukaryota; kingdom Metazoa; phylum Chordata; class Amphibia; order Anura; family Hylidae; genus Phyllomedusa; species Phyllomedusa bahiana. The sequence goes on along the minus strand of JAODAL010008432.1, from coordinate 17,647 downwards.
TAGGAGTAACTGTAAGGGGACGTTCACACGGCTTATTAAGGCGCGGAATGGCGGCGTACTGCGCGCCGGATTTGCGCGGCAGTACGGCGCCAAACCGTCGCAGTAATTACGGTAATCCACAGTTCTCATAGAGAACAGTGGATTCCGTTGCTCCTCACCGCTCGGCGAATCCGCCGGGCGGGGAGAAACTGACATGCACATTATCCAGACGAAATACGCGCCGTGGATAATGGAAGTCTATGGGGCCGGCGGGCTGCGCCCCCGCCCCGCCCCTTATTCAAGCCGGAATTGCGAGCGCAATCCGGCTCGCAATTCCGTCTTGAATAAGCCGTGTCAACACGGCCTAAGGGGGGTTCACACAGCTTATTTCTGGCACAGATTTCAACCGTATTGCGCTTCAGTATGGCTGAAATCCGTGCCAGGCATTACGTAATCCACAGTTCTCATAGAGAACTGTGGATTCCATCTCTCCTGGAGAAAGTGACATGCACATTATCCCGGCGGGATACGCACCGTGGATAATGGATGTCTATGGGGCCAGCGAGCTGCCGACCCCCTGCCTCCGCTGCACAGAGCCGGCGTAATTGCGGGCAAAATCCGTCCCCGCAATTACGTCGGCAATAAGCCGTGTGAACCGGGCCTAAGGCTATGTCTACACAGCATTGGACAAAAGCAACCTGAAAACCAAATCCGAAAAACATTCAGAAAACAGTTTTTTGCCCACTGCCTGTCAAAGGCTGCTGAAAAAAAAAGTCGTTTTTTTTTTAGCCGTGATTTGTGGGGTTTTTTGGTGCTTTTTTTGCATAGATGCACAGCGATAGATTTGCTATGTATTTCTGCAAAAAACACGTAAAAACACGACAAAAAAATGTCCGATGCTTTACACAGACTCCAGTAGTAAATTTTCTGCAATGCTTAGTCGTTTTTTACAACATGTTCCAATAACCATCAACAGAAAAAAAAAAAAAGCGCGTTCTGTGGAGACAACAGGACGTTTTTACTATAGAAGTCTTTGGGATCTCTTTTCAGTCGTTTTTTCAGCATAGACTACAGGTCGTTTTTTCGATTATGTGGACAGCGTGAATGATCGTTTTTCTAATCCGTGGATCACAAGGCATTATGGGAAAGGGGCTGAGAAGCCCACAGCGCCCTCTGTTGGTTGTAACAAATCCTCAATTTGCTTTTGACCCACCGAGTCTTGAGAAAGCAAAAAGGATTTTTTAGCCAAGCCAGTATCTCTCATCTACAGACAACTATCTGCTGATTCGTGATTTTTGTCCGTCTTTCAGTGACAAGGATCTAGGAAAATATACTGGCTGCGACGGTGTGGGAGGCATCGCCGTGCCAGAAAAGATGAACATGTCATTCTTAGGGCACCGATTCGAGCGAACATGCCTGTCAAAGTGAATTGTTTTGCCTTTTCTCCGAACTCTACCTTAGCATCTGCACAGCACAAGGCAAATGGTAAGGAAATTCCCACAGCGCCCTCTGTTGGTTGTAACAAATCCTCAATTTGCTTTTGACCCACCAAGTCTTGAGAAAGCAAAAAGGATTTTTTAGCCAAGCCAGTATCTCTAATCTACAGACAACGTAATCCGTGGAGACATAGACTTAGGGCTTGTCCCCACGGCAGGTTTTTCAGCCAGTTTTCCATTTTGAATGCCGTCTGTAAACTTTATCACGGACCTCTACGGAAAATCCATGCAGCAGTCCCGACTGCACGGATTTTCCGCCGGACAGTTTTTTTTACACCGCCGTTGGTCCGAAAAAGATTGAACATGTTCATTCTTTGGCCCAGTTTTCGGGCAGAACATGAACCTGTCAAAGCGAATGGTAAGGGCCTTTCTCCGGAAACTGCTGAGAAAAGCCATCCCTCTGAGGCCATTTGCACAGCCCCAAAACATAGCAAATGCCGGTAGGATAATCCGACCGGTATTTGCTCTGTGCCGTGGGGACATGTCCTTACAGTACAGAAGAGGGAGAGAACTGTGTAGGGATAACTTTAAGGATTGGAGATATTTTTCTATCTGATTTCAACTGGAGAAATTGCACACATACTGACATTTGTATTTCATCTAAAATATGAACAGCAGTAACATGTTGCTTCTACAATCTGAAGATCAGGCTAACTACAAAAGGAATCATGGTAAAAAAGCAAGCCCGATTAAAAGGTAGAAAATACCAACTGTTCAGCTATGTTCACATGGCTTATTTGCGGGGCGTAATCACGCCCCGCAATTACGCCGTGTGGACGGGGGCGGGGCGGCAGCAGGGGGTCAGCACCTCGCCGGCCCATAGACTTGCATTACCAGCGGCGCGTATACGCCGCTAGTAATTCACATGTCAATGATCTCCCCCCGCGGCGGATTCGCCGAGCAGGGAGAGGAGATGTAATCCATAGTTCTCTATGAGAACTGTGGATTACCGTAATGACTGGGACGTATTCAAGCCGTAATTCTCGCACTACAGCGCGTAATTACGGACTGAAATACGTCAAATTTTAAGCCGTGTGAACATGGCCTTCATGTTAAAATAGATACCGCTACAAATGTGAGAATCTGCATATACATTTGGAATGCACGTTTTGCAAGAGCCACAGGCTGCAATTTCATGCTTAGTCTGGTGCTTTTATCTACATCAATTTTTGAGAATGATCTCTGTATCACATAAGGTACTAGACTGTGCAGATGACTTAAACTGGCCATAGGCAGTTTATCTGGATTCACAGATTTCAGTGTCCAAAACTATACCCCTATCGAGCAGATAGTGTCCCTGACAGCAGTAATACCTTAACAAAATTATACTGCTCAGCACACAGTAAGCAGAGAAATAGGAATGCTGCCGCACCAGCAAATGTGCTGCCACCAGAGCTAAGAGAACCCTTTGGAACAGTTTAAAGTTGGTGGCTGGGTGGATTTCCAATGGCCATGTGACTCAGAATAAATCAATGCTTGATGTAATAGGGTTGAAATTTCCTGTTCTACAAATGGTGGTGACAAACATTGTAGCCCTGACTCAATTTTTATGTGGCAAACTACACGAAGCCCAGGTCTGTCGAGGAACCACTAAGTAATAAATGTATTGGATAAACAAGTCACAAAGGGATGTGGCTGTTGTGCAAATTACAAATGGCCGAGGGGACTTTGTATAGGCAACAGTGTTTATAGAGTTATATGCCAGTGTATTGTGACACATATTCCCAAAAATGGCACCCCTCTATGGGGGTAACTACCAGGGTAACAGTTATAGCAGCATCTATGGGGCTCAGCTCAGAGGTAACATTAGTGGTTAATGGTGTAGATGATGGAAAATTGAATGAAATCTACTGAAAGAGCAATAAAAGAAAGGGAAAGACATCAAAGAGGCAAAAATGTTCATAAGCTTTTCACATTGTATCACAGTACCACAAGTCTCTATACCCAACTTCTAATTGATCAAGATAAAAAAAGAAATAAAACATAAAAGGTCTAAAATAATTAAGCAGAGATCACAGATGACCAAAGCGAATATCACAGGTAACTAAAATACACTCTACATTATTCCAAATGAGCAACTCAAGAGAAGAAAAGAAACAATATCACCCAAATATTACCCAAAAAGATTCTTCTCTCTCACAGCATGTTCCCCCCCAAAATCTACGGGTACATCAGGGAATTAAAGGGGATTATTACAAACTGCGATCATGCTTCCGCTGTGGTTCTGGCCAAATATACCGGACCACTAATAAATAAGGAGAAATGAAAGCAAGACTCACAATGGAACCACTCACATAAACCCGTGTGCCATGTTGATACTCAGGCAACTCGATCACATATGACCTTTGCTTAATTATATATTTTATATATATATATATGTATGCATGGGTCAGTATCTATCTATATATGTATATATATCTTGATAGATCTCTCTCTCTCCACACACACTTTTCACACCCAGAGCTCAGATGCTGAAGGTGGCTCACGGTTTAGCTTTGGGGTCCCATGGGTGCTTTGTAGGCCTGGACACACATCTCCTGAGGAATAGAGAGCAGCTACTGAGCTCTGTCAGGTAGATGATGGAAAAAGTGGAGGTGGTGGGAACTTGACAAATATGTCATTCAGAATCAGCATTATTTCATTCAACATAAAAACAACTAAAACCTGGTATAACTGCCCTGCTAAATGTGATATATAGGGAGGTGAATGCTGAAAAACCCTTTCACAACTGAGTAACATCAGAGAACTATGGTAAAAAACAAACAAAAAAAAAAAAAACACATACCAACGCTAAACCACCACTTGTTAACTTATTTATAAGGATAAATATTAGAAAATAAAATACAGGCAGTCCCCGGGTTACAAACGGGATAGGGACTGTATGTTTGTTCTTAAGTTGAAATTGTATGTAAGTCGGAACAGGTAGATTTATTAAATGTAATTCCAACAAAATACATTTTTCTAGTTTTCGATAGTGCAGGGAAGGGTTTTTACATTTGTTTTGCTGTCTATGCCCTTTTTTAGAAGATTTCACCTAATGTTCTGTATCATGTGCAGCTGTGGCATGCTGGCACTTGGTTATCATGGGGCGTGACTCAGTGTTTAATGTCAGCCACGCCTCATAAGTCTCCGTTTGTAACTAGGGGACGTATGTAAGTCGAAACGATGTAAGTCGGGGACTGCCTGTACAAGGATGCCAACTGCTTTACTATAAGCAGAGTTAGGCTATGTTCACACGGCATCTATCAGAATGTATTTCAGGGTGTAAGTGCGCTGCAATGCGCCCCGAAATCCATCCTGTAATTACGGTAATCATAGCCCTCAGAGATCTATGATCACCTGCCGTCTTCTCTGCCGCGTATTGAACGCTGGGGGAAAGTGGTGGCATGTCACTTCTGTCCGGTGTATACGCGGCAGGGATAATGAAACACATCAGCGCGTTCTTCTAAACACACAGCTTCTTGTGGTGTGCACAGGTACGTGCAGCAAGACGCCATGAGAACATACCCTTAGAGGTCCTAAAGGTCAACAATTATACTTCCTGTAGATATAGAATAACTTTTAAAGTGTTTAAAATGACTGTCAGTGATTAACTGTTACTTGCCTAAATTATAGGGAAAAGAGGCAATAAAAGTAGATTCTAATTTGAGTCCATTAACCGACTAATGAGGCAGAAAGCAATTACACAAGGACAAATTAACGATTCCTAGTACCCAAGTATTATTAGACACCCCTTGAGTTCTGCACAAGCTTGTCACCAGATAAGACTAGGACATATCCTACACAACAGGATGCTTCATCTCCAACTATCAAGCTTTGTGTGCAGTGCTGGTCCATTCATATGGGACTCCTTCGGGCCCCCTCACTCTTCAGGTATGACTGCAGCCACTACACTCCCTACAGCCTCACCCGTCGCAGGTGCCACATTTTTCTAGTGAGTTTAGAAAAGGAAATAAAATTGTTAAAAACTATAAATACCAGCGCCTCTGTAACGTTGGCGAGTCCCTTTTCCCTTTAGGCAATATCTTTTAGAAAATACAAACAGCTGCAAGCAGAGTAAATCAATGTAATGAAAGTTCAGGCGCTCTGAATGGTATCGGGAACAAAGTTAATTATAGGTTAGACGACTGTCGTTGGGAACACAGACTGACTGCACTATGCTAGGTGTAACTGTTAAAACCGCTGCTTCAGATTTCAAAGCCTTCAATGGGAGATAAGGCTCAGCTATTTGTATCAAAGACATACTGGGAACGGATGAATGTTTAAGGTCCTTATCCACACACACAATCTAAGGAGGAGCTGGAGCATCTGTTGCACATTTTAGCAAACCCTAAACCACCAAGCACTTGTCAGTTAATGACGGCTGTAAAATAAAAAATAAAAAACTGGTAGGTGGCGATGCCTGGGGGGATATTGTGCCTTCAGGAACGCCACCGCATTCACTACAGCTGCACACAGAACACGTGCAGCACTGTAACAGCTAGAGAAAACTGGATGCACAAAGAACCACAACCTGTATGTCGTAGATGTGCTGGATTTTCAGCTCCGCCAATAACATTATGTCCATACAGATGTTATTACCACTTACCTAATAAAACAATGGAAAGTGCGGATACCAATAACCCCGCCATATGGTTAACAGGTACTAACATCAAAAAACATTCCTTTGGGTGCTTCCACACAGCGCAGTTTTGGTGCAGTTTTAACTACGCTCCAATTAAACTCCCTGCATTACAAGCAAGCTTATTTCACTTCTCTAAGGGTGCTTTCACACGGTGTGTTTTTGGTGCGGTTTTTTATGCGTTTTTTCAATGCATTTTTTGTGCAGGAAGGCACAGCAATTAATGCTGTACATTGCTGTACAAAAATCACGGCAAAAATCATGGTAATTACTGCGATTTTTGTGCAGCAATGTACAGCATTAATTGCTGTGCCTTCCTGCACAAAAAACGCATCCAAAAAACACCGTGTGAAAGCACCCTAAACTTTTTGAAGTCTTGTGGATTACAAACACACTAATTGATCACTCACTTTCCGAAGGGTGCTTTCACACGGTGCGTTTATGGTGCGTTTTTGACCTGTTTTTTGGATGCGTTTTTTGTGCAGGAAGGAACAGCAATTAATGCTGTACATTGTTGCACAAAAAACGCATAAAAAAAAAACGCATCCAAAACGCACCGTGTGAAAGCACCCAAACACAGTCATTGATTGAAAGAAGCTTGCTGGTAATAAAGGCAGTTTAATTGGAGCGCAGTTAAAGCTGCACCAAAACTGCGCTGTGTGAAAGCACCATTCGCAACAAAGCAGAATGTTTATCGGAACAGGACAAAGGCGGACACAACACAGCGCTAATCATATTCATTACAGCTGACTATTCGTATCACTGTGCTTCATATTTCACCCTACACCGTTAGGCTATGTTCACACGGCACGTTACATCCGTTTTGGATCCAAAAAACGCATCCAAAATCGCTGCGTAAATCGCATCCAAAATGCATCAAAAGCACAGGTGCGCGTTTGGATGCATTTTGGCTGCAGCAAAAACGCACCCTATAGTTTTAAATAGGGCTCCTGCTGCATTAAACGGATCAAGAACTGGCATGTCAATTCTTTGAACGGATCGGAAAGACGCATGTAAACACGCATGTAAAACATGCATCGGCGATCACTCATTTGAACACCAATGCGTGTTTTACATTGAAATCAATGTAAATCACGCTGCACATTGTTAGATGCCTGTTTGGGTCCGTTTAGGGTCCGAAACATGAATCCAAATACGCATCTAAAAACGGATCCAAACATGGAGTGTGAACATACCCTTACTTTCTTCATTTGTTGAAGTAAGGCCTGGTTCACACCTGTGTCAGGAGTTTAGTTTGGAGCCTCCATTGCAGATTCTGTTAAAATTGATGGAAGAAAAAAAAAAAAAAATAGCACAGCGTACAGCAATGTTTTTTTACATTAGAATAATTGACAACACAAAAAAGAACCAACAGGCCACAATGTAATGAGACGCCATTGTTTTAATGTAACAGAACCTCCGACACAGATACAAGCGGGCCTTACACTGTAACTAGCAATAATGCTCTTTACACTGATTTTAACAAAAGGGGAAACCGTGTGCCAATGCCTAACCCATGCCAAAGGTGGGTTACCCCTGGTCAACAACTCATTTGGCACATATTACATTACAGCAGCATATACTATCTAATAAATGTACGGCCAGCTGCAACTCCCCCACTGCTCACAAGTGTTAGCCCGGGTTTGGTGGCCAGACCCCTGAGCAACCTCTAACACAATGCATTATGGTAATCAGTGCAGGAAGCCCCTACAAATGGTTGAGTGTGTAGGTACAGCTCGCTCTTAGCAGATGGCCTCACGTAATTGTAAGGCGTTAGCCATTGCAAATACACACCATCATTAAAGCACAGATAATATTAACCCCAAAGTTTGAATTTTTAAAGGAATTAGCGAATAAGTCAATTGTGCCACATAATACGCATTTTTTTTGTATTAGCAATAAATGAAGTAATTTTAGAGCACTTGTTATCTGTAGTGATCTCAGTAAAACATAGGACATGTTTTCCCAGTACATTTTTAATTAAGTTTTACAGACTCTTTTCCAATTTCCTTGATTTACCCAGCAGACCGTCTTCTCCCTTTGGGCAAAGCAGCACTATTTAAAAGTGTGTGTTATGGTAACAATCCAATAAACTCAGGAAGGAATGGAAAATGGGAGGGGATGCTTTTATCACTTACAAGATGGAAGGAAGACGTCAACTTATTTCAGTTGTGAAAACCCAGCAGACTCCTATTCTCCATCTCTTAACCCAGTGTCATTTTCTAAGTCTTATAGGCAGATAATATTGCAGCTTCTGGCTGCTGCCCTCACTGCCATATCACCCCACCTTTAACGAATGAAAAGATGGACAAATAATGCAATTTTTTATTAAGCCACTAACTCCACCCCTAAAGGAGTCACAAGTCATCTCACCATGCTCTTTCACAGAACCACAGGCAGCTTTAGACTCACACTTCCTGGTCAGGCTGTGGGCAGATCTATAGCAGTGATTGGCATATCAGCTATTCCTGTTACAGTGATATGAGAGCAAGAAGTTTATCATCTGTAGTGCACAAAGCTACAGTTTTAAGGGTAGGATCACACAATACATGTCCAGCTCGGAAAACTGCATTTGTTTACGCACTGAAATTCTGCCCCTGCAATCATGGAATTTCAATGAGAAAATGACGCGGACTGGCTGCAAAGACTCAACAAGTCAATTCTATTTTGGTGCAGACAGTATGCACTGAAAAATACTCAAACAAAATCATCGTCGTCTCAGACAACGGTTTTACACTGCACTCAATGAGAGCTGTACATGAACATTGTTTGACGTTTATTTTGGGCATACTTAAGTACGAATTACAACCTAAAATAAGCGCTGGACACGTGCAATGTTTAAGCACTTTTTGCACAACTTGCAAAACACAGCTGCGGTTTTTTTATGTTGTTCTTGATGCGTTTTTTGTGCAGAAAGACAAATCAATTAATGCTGTACGCTTCTGCACAAAAAATGCACCCAAAAAAACAAGATGCTCGATAGCAAAATTCACAACAGGTGTTTGATCCCTGAATTCCCCATTAAATTTAGGGGATCAATTTGAATTGGGATTTAAACAGTCCTCCTCATCATGCTGTTAACATTTTGACATTACCTTACAATTGATCAACAGTACCTCGCTATTGCAAGGCTTCAAGCAGGATTCTTTAAGATGAAAGTGCCCACTGAGCTTAGTGTCACAGAGTGTCATCAGCAGGTTGTATCAGAGATACAGTGACACTGCGAGAGTCACAAAAAAAGCAAAGCAGTGGACTTCCTTTGGTTACATCACACACTGATGACTTTCATTGTAAACAATGCGGAACCAGATGATGAATGTCACAACTCCAGGCACGTTTAAGGGAGGTGAGAGGGAACCAAGTGTCACGGCTGACCATTCGTAACCATTTACATCATTGTGGTCTGCGTGGTAGGCAAACGGCAAAGGCACCTGACCTGGCCGATTCCGCATTGTTTACGATGAAGCAGTCATCAGTGTGTGAAGCTCAGTGGCCACTTCCGTCTGAAAGCATCCTGCTTGAAGCCTCGCAATGGTGAGGTAATGTTGATCAATTGTAAGGTGTTTTGGTCTCATGATGTCAAAATGTGAACAGCATAATGAGGAGGACTGTTTAAATCCCAATTCAAATTGATCCCCTACATCTAGTGAGTGATTCAGGGATCAAACACCTGTTGTGAATGTTGCTACTGAGCATCTTGTTAATGTGCTTTCATACGGAGCGTTTTTCTTTTGGTGCTTTTTTTTGCAGAAATGTACAGCATTAATGGATTTGCCTTTCTGCACAAAAAAAAACACATCCAAAAACACAGCTGTATTTCTGACACGTTTTTAGTGCAGAAAGGCAATTACTGCTGTACATTTCTGCATAAAACACACATCCAAAAACGCATAAAAAAACGCTCTATGTGAAAGCACCCTTAGGGACGGTTCACACGGTTTTTTTTAGCCAAAATTCGGGAGGTTTTGGGCCCGGGCAATTCCGGCTTGAAAAAGGGGCGGGGCGGGGGGGGGGGCGCTGCCGCCGGCCTAAGACAGGGCTTTTTAACGGGGGGCTTTTATCCCGCCGGATAATGTGCATGTCCTTTCCCCCGCCCGGGGGGATTGCCGAGCAGGGAAAAAGAGACGGAACCCAAAAGTTCTCTATGAGCCCTGGGGAAAATTACCGTAATAGCTGGACGTTTTTAAACCATACTGGCACATTTCCCGGCACCAAAATACGGCGGGGAATCCGCCCTGCAAAAACCCGTGGGGGAAAGGGAAAGGGTTTATAGTCGGGCAGGTTGTGAAAAAAAGTACTGAAACATTGAACAGGGGACATGTGCTTTTTAAAAGTAAAAAAAAAAAAAATGCAACCAAAAACCGATATCCCAAACTTTTTGGGGAGCATGTGTAAATATATTTTTGGGCACACAAATATATTACGTTTGTATATTAAATATATATAATATATTTATAATATATATATATGCACATATACATTTTTACACCTAAATATATTCAAAAACAGTATGATTTGTACAATACAAACATTTAGAAAGGAAAGGATATACCAATCAAGACACAGAACACAACAACCTGATCCAAAAGGTGCAGCAACATTCTACCCTTCCCAAATGGGATCAATAAGATGGATTGTATGTCTACGTTGATTAGATTGAGAGAAACACAACATTTCCAGCTTCCTAATGAAATAGATGACTGAATTGAAATAAATGCTGTTGGTGGCCCCCATTTTCAACCCCCTCATCCCCCCCAAAATTTCTGATTCAGCAGAAACCCCAGGGTCTTGCTTTCCCCCGGATTTTCAAATTTCCCTGAAAAAACTAAAGTGATGATGTTTGGGATAAAAATTGGCTGCAGTATATCAAACAGCTCGGTAATTATTGAGGAAGAAAAATGGGAAAACAGGAAGCAGACCCGAGTGCTGGGCGTTTAAAATTACTAAACGAGCCTAGTCAAAAAGGGCCCTTTAAAATAAACAAATACAAGTCAGCAGTGTGCTTCTCATCAACCGGGATAAGACAGGATACAACATAAACGTCAGGGCATGGTTAGTGTGCAAATACAGTCCCTCAGACTAGAAACAGGAGAAAAACAGAACCGCCTTGAACTGAAAAAATACAAACCAAAATCGCATTTTTCCCATTTTAAACCCAATTTAAACTTAGACCCTAAAAAGGGTCTGATAGCTGCGTGAGAACAAAACCATGGCCGCCAATGGTCACACATATTTACTGGTGTTGTATCAGTGTTTCACTGGCAAGCTTGTGTAGTGATTGGCACCCTGGTTTTCTCAGCAAAACCTTTAAACCCAAATTTATCGCGGGAAAACATTCTTAAAGGGGTTGTCTCCTAAAATTTATCACTTTTAAAAAGTAGGGAAAGGAAATAAAGGGACTATCACAAAATTTAACATAGCTTTTTTTGATTTTGTTTGGCCCAGGGGATTTTTGGTTCTTCTCTTAGAAAGCCCCCCCCAACCCCACATTTCTCTGGTTACTGACCCCTCTCCCCCCTCTTTTATCTCAAAATTGCTCTAAGCTCCCCGTCGCCCGGTCAGCCCAGTCCATGGTGCATCACTCTTGCGGGATCTTAGGCATGTTCAAAACGAGTACGCGGGGGGGTTACAGTACTTTTGTGTGTTTAGGAGCCCGCCGATACGGTTTTATTTTCATGAGGGGGGGGGGATTTGGGGAAAGGCCCACCCCCCCACACACATTCATTACTTGTGGCGCGTATTCGCCGAAAAGTAATTGACAGGGTCACTTATCCCCCGCGGGGTTACAAACGATGTATTTTTACAGGGGGGAAGGAGGGTAATCCATATTTTCTAAAAGAAAACAAAGGGTTTCCCGAATTTTTCGGCATACATATCCCCCGTATTAAGCGCAAATAGGGCGGCAAAATGCGTGCCGAAATTACTCGTGTGAACATGGGCCTTTTTTTAAGAAACTGATTTTTTAAAACTAAATAAAGAAGCTTTCACGCTCTAGGCTCTGCTGCCTTTTTGCAGTACACTTTATAAATTCCTGCAGTTTTGTAAAGTGAAACCCAGGAAATTAGTAGGAAAAGAAAGAGTGATGTATAAATTTAAACTGGGGAACAACCCTGCCCCCCAAACTGAGCAGGAAGTGAAAATTTCCTAAAGCTGGTGGGGGAATTGCCGGGGTGAAAAAAACCCCTTTTAAATTGTCCCAATCCGCAACACTTATATTAATTGCAGACCCAAAAGTCCCCATTTTAAAAATTTTTCTATTAATTGAATGGGCAATAAAATTTTAGTGCCGAAGTAATTTTTCCCCAAGTTAAAAAATTTTCCCCAGCGCCGGGGTCTTGACCCCTTGTTTCCCCAGGGACCAATATCCACTGTCTTTGGGAAAAAGCCTTACCAAGTACAAAAACAATTTTTAAAAGGGGGTTGCCCTCACTACATTGTTTTTATCTTCCCTCAGCCCTTTTTTTCTTTGTTTCATTTTGAATTCGGGGGGTGATTACTTGTTTTTAAAAGGCTGCAGTAGAAGCCGGGTCGGGTAGCTATGGGCAACCCCAGGTGGCGGGCCTATCAGGAGAGATCCCCCCCCCCCCCCCCCAGGTTGACATTTATAGAAACCCCCCGAGGACCCTGTTTTGCAGCCCATAAAAAGAGGGGTTATTTGGAATGGGTTTGGCCCTTTTTTAATGGACACTTATTGCAAAGTGATTTGTTTTTTGCAAGATTTTTAAACATAAAAGCAATCCCTGTAGTGAGAAAACCCCTTTAAATAAATAGGTGCCGCTCGCTGGGACCCCGTTTTAATAATAGGCATGTCAAGGGGCCCTTCCCCTTTAGTTGGGCCCCCCACCTTGCTGTTTTTTCTCTGTTCTGCATCTTGGCCACCCTTTGGGACCATTTTTAAAATTTCAAGGGAAATGTAAAAGGGGCCATACATTTTCCCTAAAAGCAGCTTTAACAGTCCCATTTTGGGTTTTAGGGTTTAGTGCTCTTTAACCCATTAGTTTTATTTTAATCAAAAATGGATATCCCAAATTTTCCCCTAAAGATACAGTTTTAAAATCCCCTGCCTCCCCAAAACCCCAGCCCCAAAAAGGGAGTTCAAAAGTTTCCGGGCCAAACTGCAGTACAGTCCGCATTGTGTGGGTAGGGGCCCACCCAAAAATTGGGTTATAATTTTAATTTGGGTTTAAAATTCGGGGAAATTGGAAGTTTCAGCTACTTTTTGATATTTTTAAATTTCTAAAAAATGAAAATTTTAAAATTAAACCCCGGGAAAAAAATTTTAAATGAAAAAATGCTCCCAAAAGGGAAAGTTTAAAAAGGGAAAAAAAGGGGACGCGGGGAGCCCCACCCTTACATCGTCATTTTGGGCTGTTTGTCCCAGAGATGAAACCCACTTTGAGGACTTTAAAGTAACAAAAATATCGCTGTGTTACCCCTAATTTTGCAAAACCCCCCCCCCCCCCGGGAAAAAAGATTCAACTTCACTTGAAATGTTTAATTAAAGTGAATAGTTTTTTAAATTTAAAATTTATTGTAAAACCCCCCTTGTGTGTGTAAAGTATTGTTTTTGTTTGCCCCTTTGGGTGGTTTTCCAGGGAAAAAAAGGCCCTCATGTATCCATTTTACTTAAAGGGGTTGTCCCCTTTACAAGGATTGTTTTTTATGTTAAAAAGATCGGGCAAAAAAAAAGTCACTTTGAAATATGTGCCCCCTTTGAAATGGAGATCAGCCCCTCAGGTCGTTTATAGCTACAGCCCTTTTTGATCTCTTGTTTAGGCCCCTTTCACGGGTTGGGCTATACCCTTCGGGACCTGGCTTCCTAGTAGAACCCGAAAAAACCACACCTTAAATTTTAAAAAAGAAAAAAAGAAAACAAAATGGGGGAAAGTTTAAACAATGTAGTGAGAAAAACCCCTTTTAAAAAAGCCCAGCCCCAAATGGGCCCCCTTTTTTAGGGAAAAAATTTAAAGGGGTTTTTCCCCAAAAAAACTGTTAAAAAACCTCCCTACTCTAACCCATATACTTACCTCCCCCAATCGGCACTTTTTGGGGACTGCCAAAGCTCGGGGGCCCCCCAGTGCCTCATGATGTGCCCCGTTCTTAAATGCTGCAGCCAATCACTGCCCTCTGTGGTCACATGCTGTACATGCAAAATTGGTTTGCTGTTTCATGTGACTCATAAATATGCCCCATCAGGGTGGGGGAAACCCGGGGTGAACACTGGAGTCTTAAAACGTGGTGAGGAAAGGGGTCTTTTAAATTTTCTATCACACTAGGGGGTTTTTAAAAAAAGTTTTTAAAAACCCCCTTTAAACCCCTTTTTAAACCACCCCACCAATTGTTCACCTACTTACACTATGTTTTCGAACCCCTTTACGCAGTCCCAAAGAAACCACTTTTCTAAGGCAATATTCCATGGCTTTTTTTTTCCCGGCGAAAATTGGGGGAAACGGATTTCCCCGAAATTATCCCGGGGCAGCCGTGCGGGGGGGAGGGGGGAAAAAAGGGGCGGAGCTCGCCACCCCCATAGATTTTCCCATAAACCATGGGCGTACGCGCCGTAAAAAATTTTCACATGTCATTTTTCTCCCCGCCCGGCGAATTCGCGAGCGGTAGGAAAGGTAAAATCCATAGTTCTCTTTTGGAAAACTTGGTTTAAACTTTGTTCGGGAAACGTTTGGGAAAGCCGTACTAAAGCGAAAATAAAAGGGGCGCATTTAGGGGCCCCCAATCAGTCCCGAAAAACCCGTGTGAACTAGGCCAAAAAGGTGTTTATCTGATAAAACCATCCAGTTTATTCTCATTATCATACATTGAAAGGTGTCAGCCCCCAAGTTCTTTCTTGACAATTTTAACATTTTTTATATTAAAAAAATAAAAGGCGCCTTGGAATAAGCCCATGTTACCGGCATAATGCGGGGCGTAATTACGGCATGTGTTGGGGAGCTCGCGTGGGGCGGAGGGGCCGGCAGCCCCCGGGCCCCCTTTAGCATGCATTTCGCGGCGCGTAAAAGCAGTGAAAAATTCCCCCGTGCCCATTTCTCTCCCCGTGGCGTATTGCTATGAGGGGGAAGAGGGCTAATCCCCCCCATAAGTTCTCTATGAGAACTGTGGTTTCCCCTTTAAGGGGACTGGGGCGCATTTTGCCCATTTTGGGAGCCCATCCCGGCACGAAAAAAGGCCCCCAAATGCCACCCCTTTTAAACCCCAAGGGTTAAACCCTTTAGCCCGAGAGAATGAAGGACTTCACTGTCAGGTTTAACTAGGGCACAGAAATGAGGCAAAATATACAGGAGATAAAACTTCCCTTACTACACCCCAAGCCCCAAATTTGAGACTCATTTTTTAACTGCGGCCTTGTTCCCTAAAGAACCAATCAGAGCTCAGCTTTCATTTTTTTAAAATGCTCTTAAAAAATTTTAATTTGGTTGCTTTGGGGGCAAAAAACCCCCAAAACAGTGTTCAAAAATTGGGCCCAAATATCTTCTTAACGATTCCCCCAAAACTAAAATGGAAGGGGGTTTGCGTGTTTTTCCTTCTGAAAAGCGAAGAGAGAGAAGGGTTGTGGTATTGAAATGTAACTGGGGCTTTTATTTAAAAGGGGGTTGTCCATTTCCGACTCATCTTCCCCTCTTTTTTCCTTTTTTCTTAGTTTCTTTTTTGAATTCGGGGGCGCGCCCCGGGCTTCCACTGGGCTGTAGTAGAACCCGGCCCTGTACCCTTAGAAAACCAGTGCGGGAAAGCCTATCAGGAGAGATTAAACAGGTCTGTGCAAATAGAAAGTTGAGGAGTGTTTGCGCCTTCCCAAAAGGGGGAAAATCTAAAAGGTGGACACTGTTATTGGACACATATTGTAAGTGACTTGTTTTTGCAAGATCTTTAACATAAAAAGCAATCCTTGTAGTGAGACAACCCTTTAACAGTCTCTGTAAGCACCAAGAGGTGGAGGAAGCCTCTGATCCCCAGTGCTAAACCCTTTGATTGCTATGACCTGTGACCGTCCATCAGGTGATTGGGACTTCAAGGAATGTCTATGTAAACCAGAAGTCAGTTTCTCTATACTAAGGCTATGTTCACACGGCATAATTGCGGCACCTAATAACGCCACGCAATTACCCCGTACATACGGGCGCTCCCGCCGATTGGCGCAAGCTCCTGCGGCGGGGGGGGGGGGGGGCCAGCAGCCCACTAGCCCCATAGATCTTCATTATTCACCCGTGGTAAATTTGCCCCTTTTAAATTTACGTCAAAATCTCCCGCTTTTCCGGGATTGCGCCGGGGGGGGAGCAGAGAGGAATCCATAGTTTTCTATGGAAAAACTGTGGATTACCGTAATGACCCCCGGGGCTCCCGCTTGAGGGAAAAAAAGGGGGAGCCCTTTGAAAAAGTTGCTGTTAAAGTGTGTAGCTCACTATGTCAACATTTTTCAGCTTACTTTATCAGTGAACATCTGGAGTTAAAAAAATTGGCCCCCGGGGAGTGAGTGTGTTTTGATTACTAAGCCAGGGGAAAACACTGACAGTAGCTGCCGGGAGGCCCCTGGGCATGTCACATGTGCGGCCCGGACCGAGGAGCTTCCTCACTGGTTTTTTCCCCAGAGACGGGGGGGGTACAAATATTTGGACCACTAGGTTGCAGCCCAAAACAAAAAAAGTACAGAATTTTAAAGTTTAAGAATGGTAAAAAAAGTTTATGGTTTAAATTGAAAGCTTTCCCCCGTCAATTTTTTCTTTGTTGCAAAAACCCCTTTAATTTTTAAAAAAGGGGTTTTTTAGGGTTTAACAATTTCTTTAGTTTAAATTTCACATCTGGGTGTCCCTAAAATTTAGCAGGACAGATTTAATTTCTATAAGTAGGGGTCTTTTAAAAACAGTGAGATAATTTGGGAAAAAAAATATACTGGCCCCCCATCACGTTAAACAATTAAACTTGGTTTTTTTGAACCTGTAACCTTAAGGCTGTGTTCACACGGGGGTTATTCCCGAGGATTTTTGAGCCGTTTTTGAGGACAAATTTCCGTGAAAAAGGGGCGGGACGGGGGGGGCCCCGGAGCGCGGTGGGGGCGCCGCTCCCCGGGCCCCCTAGACAAAACTTAATTTACCCCGCGTACGCGCCCTTAAAAAAAGTTATGTCACTTTCTCCCCCCGCGGGGGGAATTTGCCGAAACGGGGAGGAAAGGGCGACGGATTTTCCCCTTTTTCTCTGAGAGCGTGGGGTTACCGTATTTTCTTTCCGCGGATTTGGGGCGTTTCTGCAGCCCCCAAATTCCCCGGGGCGCAGTACGGGCCCAAATTTCCCCGGCAGAATTAAAACCGTTGAACGAAAGGGCCAAAAAGTTGTAGACAAAAAAAAAAAAACATGTGTGAAACCCTTTTGTTTTTAAATTTCCAAGCCCAAATTATTTCATATATTTTACAAAGAAAATTTTTTATTATTCACAAAAAAACCGAGATTTGTAAGAACAGATTGCAATATAAAAACCGCAACCCAAAAAAACATTAAAGAAACAAAGGGGCAAATGGATTTTTTGTAAATTGTTTGGAAAAAGGGG